>JADDOH010009179.1:0-74844 GCA_016648135.1 Agrypnia vestita | reverse complement strand
CCAAAAATCAATTAAAAAAATGACGTGAACGTAAAGTGCTGAGACCAATTATTTTATTTTAAAAGGTATTTCTCACTAACAATATCAGAATTTTTTTCTCACCAACAATATCAGGGTATATATTTTTACCGTCAGTAAGTCATAAGTAAGCGCCGCACACGGAGAGAGAATATACCTAAGAAATGTATCCTAATCCGATCACTATGAATTTTTTAAAGACTTTAAGTCACAGTTTACTATTTTTTTTAAATATGTAGGTGTATCCACTGGCTTGTCCCGGTCCAAAATACTGGACTTCCGCGCAAATCCCTCAAAGCAGACTTGCGATCGTGTATAAAAAACAGACATGCGATCGCGCGTAAAAAACCTTTTATTTATTTAAAAGATAAAAAAATAATCGCGACAAAAAGAGACAATCTTTTTCATGTTGTCTGTTTATTTATCTATGACAAACAATTATTTATTATAAACAGATATATAGAAAATATTATAAATACAGTAAATTCTTGATTATGCGTTCACGCGTCTCACGGCCGGTCGTTTATCCAGGAGCAATATAACCATGTTTGTTAAAATATGAGACAAGCAAATCGATACTTTAGAAAAAGTGATATATATGATATTACATCATTTACTGGGCCAGATAACATATTAAATCATGAGATAGTAGATAATAGAATCATGAGACATAAGAGGATTTCGGAAACTGACTTTATTTAGCATAAAATAATTTTACTAGTAATTGCTTAAATAAGTAGTTACGTTGTCACAATCAATCTTATAATTCAACTTTATTTATATTTTAAATAATTAATGCATTCTGCGTTTTTTCATTTTGTCTAAGAACATTTAAAATCACTGAATGGAAATTGTCATATTTTTGATACAAAATTTTTTTTTCACCTGGATTGAAGGAAAGATAATAATTTATAGCCAATTAATCATACAATTTTGTGAACGTGAAATAATGACGAAGAAATCGAACATTGCCGAATTAATTTGTTTGTTTTTTTTTTCAAAGAATTACGGAATAACTTGTTTGCTCTCTGAACGCACGGGTAGCCAGTGAACGCAGCAATAAGTATTGGAAAATATGCTAAGGGAAAATTAATGATATTCACTTCTGATGATGTTATGCAATTAAGTAAATCCATAATATATGATAAATACTTTGCATTAGTATAAGTACACTTATTTACGTTAGTGGAAACTCTTGCAAATTACCGTAAAAAGTCAAAGATCAAATCGAGAATACAATCGGAAAACCAAGGCGGAAAATTATTAAATACACAATAAAACACCGATTAAAAAGTGATACAAAATTAATAACGGATAAAGTTTTATTAAAATTAATTCTTTTTCTCCGGGTAAATGTGAAAAATAATGTTTTTATGTATCAGAGGAATATTTAAAATATAGTACTAATAAATCTTCTTTAATGTTTTTATTTTTGGCTAATATGCTTACAACCTTAATTTAAAAGCAAACTTTGTAGATATTTTAGTACTCAACATTAGACCTCTAATTTAGGCGAAAGAGAATAATTTATGACGTTTTAGGACTTATTATAAAAAGCTTCCCCAAAGAACTAAAAAACTGTAATGAGTTTTTTTTTGGTTGTTGAGCAATGGGCTGCCTGCAAACGCCTTTAATAATAGATTCCTTGATTACTTTCTGTACATTTTTCGACATTTTAATTTATCTAATTAGCACCAAAACGGTACGAAAAATATTTAATTTTAATATATAATCTCATAAATTTTTCTTACAGAAAATTTTTCTGAAATAATTTAAATTGGATAACTCTCTTTGCTGACAAAATCACTATGAGACAGACATAAGACAACTTATATTATTTAAAAATATCTTTGAGTTTGAAAAAAGTGATTTATTTTCTTAGAAAATTACAAAATATTAAGCCGCGTTGTGAGATTACTATCTTTTGGTAAATTACTAAATTGCTATATTCTCAGAAACAAATTTTTAGTTTTGCTTTCGTAGCTACTTAATTGTAGCTTAGCGTGTTACGGGCCCTGTACGTTTATCACCGATTGTAGATATTGCTAACACTTAATACGGGCCAAACATTTTTTTATGCGTCTGAACATTTTTTACAATTTTAATGAACAATCATTAGTTTTAGGAAAAGGTACTGTTACTTCACAAGACATAGTATAAGTAAGACAAAATCCAACCAAGATTCGTGTCATGTCGTATATAGTTATGTGTTGACTTATTAAAATATTGTTTTGCTTTATATTTGTGGGAGGCATAGGCCACAATACTTTGATACTTTCTTATGCCAATTTTAACTTTTTTTTTTTTAATTATTATTTTTTACGTTTTTTACATTTCTTATGCCAATTTTAACTTTTTTTTTTTAATTATTATTTTTTACGTTTTTTACATTTCTTATGCCAATTTTAACTTTTTTTTTTTAATTATTATTTTTTACGCTAAAATAGGCCATGAATCCCAATTATAGTAGCAAAATACATCACAAAAACACTCGAGCTCGAGAAAATCATTTCGATATATTGTGATCTCATCGGGAATGGAACCTCAAGCCCCCAGTATGAAAAGTCAATCTAATCCTACTGAACTACAATGTCTGATGCAATTTTTTGTGTCGCATATAAAGTAGCGTTGGTTCTAATGCTGTCTATAAGCATGCTTATACTTTTTTCGGGAATAAGATTCAGGATTACGAATGAAGTAGAAGTCTCTAAAAACATTTATAATACATATATGAAAGAAAACACATTATTGTGAAGGTGCAATTTCAGAACATAGTTCTGTAAATTTTTAAACAAATTTATTAATCAATTGTAAAAAATAAAATTTACGAAAATCTTTTTAAGCTGCTACCGGGATTCGAACCAACGGACCTCAACTCTATCCGGAAATGGCGCGTTATCCAATTTCGCCCGGCAGCCTAGTATATTGACGTAAATGTAGCCCTTTTTTTAATTAATTAACACACATAATATTTCGTTTTTTTTAGCAATCCACTTTTTTCATATAGCTATAGTCACAAATTTTATTCTGTTTCTTTGTGTAAAATAAGTGGATTGCTTAAAAAAATGGAATAATCTGTATTGTGGTAATTTAAACATTTTGATAGTGAACACAAGGTTCCAAGGTTCTCTCCTTTGGGAAGACTCCGCATAGAACAAGTAAATAGTGGCCAGTTATGAAACACAAGAATAGTAAGAACAACTTAAGTTTATTTTAGAATTTATGAGTTAAAAATAAAAACAGGGCGGTAAACATTTAAATATAACTTATATCTCAAGACGGTAAAACATATTAAATTAATAAAATAAACAAAAGTGGTTACAATTCACAAACTCCAATGTCCAGAAACTTCGATGTCAAATCGATACAAAAATTACTCAATATAAAAATATATTCCTTTCACAATGTACATGAAATTCAAATTGTAAACAATATACTTAAACCTCTCGGATAAACAAAAATAAAAAATGTAAATTGTCATAAGGGGTACATCAATTTAAGTTTTTACTTTGATTATGTTTTTGACGAACAATTATTGATATGCTTGCATTATATAGAAAAGTATTATCTCACAGAACGAAAATTAGGCTATGCCTCTGGTAAAAATCAACAAATAGGTAATAGAATTAACTCTTTTGGCTGGACGAAGTTCTCAGTTATTAAAAGGTCACTTATATGATCATTATTAGGTACCTGGACACGTAGTTTCTTCAAGGTGAAGACCAAAATGACCAGGGTAGATTTTGGGTCAATTTTTGTTGATGTGGTGGTTTGTGATCTGAATCAAAAATTCAGAGTAAAATGTTCTTACAATTTTCACAGTTCTTTTAGAATTATTGTTATTAGATCCTGGTTAATAGTGTAGAAGAAAATTATTCAAAATTATAAAACAATTAAGACAATTCACTTCAGGCAACGAGGTTATTTTTAAGTTTCCTTCTTATAGTTCAAACATAATATAATTCGTCCGATAAAGTTTAAACAACTCACTTATTATTAATATACTTCAATTAATAATTATTAATTCTTTTTTTTTTAATTAATTAGTTATTCAAAACAAAGTCGGTGTAGAAGGAACCAAAAATTGGTTGTCGAAATCACGTGTTTATCGAACCGCAGAATAGAGACGAAGAAAGAGGCTAAAAAAATCTCGATAAGTACCTACATGAAAAATTTTAGAAATCTTGTTGCACAACAAAACGGATACTAATAATAAGGTCGAAAAATTTACGTTAATGTACTAGGCTGCTGTGGCGAAATTGGATGATGCGCCTTGCGGATAGAGTGGAGCTCCGTTAGTTTGAATCCCGGTAGCACCCAAAATATTTATTCGTAAATTTGATTTTTGGGTATATCTTTTCTAATTGATTAATGCATTTTTTTAAATATTTATAATACCTATTGATTACTTAAGGTATCTTACAGAAGTCTTACAGAGACGAAACTATTTATATGAGAGATATGTCAAGCCTTTTTATAGGATGACCCAGGGCTTACGACCTGTAATTATCTTAAGAGATACCTTTACACAACGCAACGTTAAACAATTCTTCACCGTTCGTTCGCCATTCATTATCATATTTTAGAAAGATCTACATATTTATGTTTCACATTTGAAAGCCTTTCGTTTATAAAAAGAATTCTTTACACGTTTCTCATGTAAATAGTTTCGTCGCTGTGAGACTTCTTTAATTTCTCATAAATGATTAATCATCCCACTATGTTCTCAGAATTTATCTATATATTAAAATACACAAATCGATGTATTTTCTTCCTGGTGGTGAGTATTTTAGGATTACATTAGTGAAATTAATTTTATCATCGTCAGTAAAACGTTTTGTTAATTTGAATATTATTGTCTCAACAATTCTGTACACCTACTGTCCAATAAATCATTTGGTAATATTCATAAACCCATGTACATTATGTACTTATGAAATGAATAAAAACATTGTAAGAATTAGGACAACTCTTAATAATACGAGTAAAGGGCTTATTATCGTACAATTAGGACGTCAGTGAGATATTTGTTGTTCTAGTAAAATTCTTACTGCAGCTTGGAATAGTCGCATAGAGTGGAGTTTTTAAAACTCAACTACCACATGAAAATTTTCGAAGAAATTTACATAAAATAATTACTAAAAAAATATAACCTAGAAACAGATGAAATATTCTGTAAGGAGTGAACTAACTAAAGAATTTATAATGTTTCAAAAATTTCGTGATTAACTTTATGGAAGTTATTGTAATTAACTCTTTAGAAGTTAAATAAACCACTTTTCACCTGATCCCCTTCCCCACTCCACTCCCATCCAACCCTCCTCGTCATGTAGTCAATACTTGCTAGTGAAAAAGTATTTTACTTTATTACTGAAAATGGTGCTATACGCACCGAAAACCTAATAATTTTTAATTAAAGTGTTGCAATGCGAAGGAAAAAAAGTTTTGTTTATTTAACTTCTTAAAAGTTAATAGAATTTATACTTTATACTAGAAGTATGTACCATTATAAATCTATAATAATGATCTAACAGAAACGGTCCGCCAAGGATTCTAGCTTCAATAAAATAGTGTAACGAGCTGTTCGTTGACATTTGACAGTTCCATAGAAAAGTGTCACATGCGCAGAACGGCAAGCCGGTATGCCCAGTGGTTGAAATAAGAACTAACATGATTAATAAATAGCGAAGAAATGGAAGGGTTCTTACCCGAGTAGAAAAACAAAAGAGAGCTGTTCTTTTGTGTTTGAATAAAAAATAGCAGAGTATTGCGTTGCGAGCGATTGTAAAAGGTTAGAGATAATGTACAAGCGATAATAAAAGATTTATTTTACGAGTTGTGCCATTTCATTTTTCGAGCGAGCCACGCCACGTAACAATTGGCGTCAGAAGCGGGATTCGGGAGATTTTTATGAAATCAACGTGAAGATCGTGGCACAGGGAGAAATGGCAACCATGGAGGAATTTTCGGATGCGGAATGCGATATGATAATAAACATGCTGGAAGAACTGGAGCGGAAACGCCAAGAAGACAAGGAAGAACAGGAGCGGAAACGCCAAGAAGACAAAGAGGAACAGCAGAAAAAATTGGGAATGTTGTTGGACGTCAAATTAGGAAGCATCAAGGAGCTTAGGGAAAGTGTTGACAAGCAACAAAAAGAATTGCAGATCACTAAACTGGATGTCAATAATCTTCAAGAAGATATCAAGGATCTTCGACAAGACGTAAAACGTGACGCTGAAAAGACACAACATGAAATCGAGAAACTTCGGGATGAAATAAGAAATTGCCAGAAGGTTCAAGTAGAGAATGCTACGGGGTCGACAGGGAAAAAGCCTTCTACATTCGACGAACGATGTTTACAGGATAGCAACCACAGGCAGTATGAAACGGCGGCGCCCTCAAACATTAGGAATGACCAAGGAAATGGGACAACACCTGCAGAAATGACCTTCGTCGATAGTGAGAGGCCGATGGAAAATGTGGCCGAGGACCAGGTGGCGATGGAAAATGCAGCCGAGGACCAGGTGGCGGTGGAAAATGCGGCCGAGGACCAGGTGACGACGGAAAATGCGGCTGAGGACCAGGTGACGATGGAAAATGTGGCCGAGGACCAGTTTGCGATGGACCTCAGCAATACTGTGTTCGACGCCGAGCAGCGCGAGTTCACCGATCTCAAGATACAGGAGGACATGGAGCCCTTGCCCTTCTGCGTAGTCACCGTGGAGGACAAGCCCATGGTGCAAGTAGGGTACAAAGGGGAGAACAAGAAAATCTCTCCCGATGAAATTAGTCCTATGGTGTTGGACGAGATCGAACAGACGACCGAAGCATACGTGGACCAGAGTGTGAAGGAAGCAGTTCTGGCTATGACAGATTACTTCAGTGACTCTCAGCGACAAGCTATCAGGAATGTGGTCAGGACAGTCAAGCTCAACGTGCTGCAGATCATCAATGAGCTCACTGTGGCGGCGCGGGCTTACGAGTTCAACACAAATTCAAAGGGCAAGCGTAGCGTGCTCGTCTTTGACCCAGGTGGATGGAACTTCCAAGTATCGATCTGGAGTGCTAATCATTTTTGCTGAGGATTTAAAAAAAAAGAAATGTTCGAGGAAGCAGAGAGGTTCCGTGCAACGAAGAAGCGAATTGAGGCACGCGATAAGCTGAAAAGAAAATGAATCAATGACGATTGAGATAGATGTGAGAACACGCGCTCGTGTATTGGAGTGTGGCAGCATGGGAATTTGGAGATCTCATGGGGACAACAATGATCCTGTTCGGGACGAACAGTATTGAGAGAGGGAGGCTGTGTAACGAGCTGTTCGTTGACATTTGACAGTTCCATAGAAAAGTGTCACATGCGCAGAACGGCAGGCCGGTATGCCCAATGGTTGAAATAAGAACTAACATGATTAATAAATAGCGAAGAAATGGAAGGGTTCTTACCCGAGTAGAAAAACAAAAGAGAGCTGTTCTTTTGTGTTTGAATAAAAAATAGCAGAGTATTGCGTTGCGAGCGATTGTAAAAGGTTAGAGATAATGTACAAGCGATAATAAAAGATTTATTTTACGAGTTGTGCCATTTCATTTTTCGAGCGAGCCACGCCACGTAACAATAGCTTAAATTAATAATAATACGGTCCAGAACAGTTGTATAGTTATTGTGATACCTATAAAAACTATTATGAAACAAAAGGCTTTTTTCGATTTAGGGTTTCTTATTTTTACTTTTTATTACATTTTCTTTTAGTTTACTTTTATTTTACTTTATTATTAACATTAATAAGATAATTTTATTAACAAAAATCAATACAATCGTTATTCGCTTAAACCTAAAAATAAATATGAATAAATAAAATATTAATATTAAGACCGTGTAATTAAGACCTTTGCATGTTGCTTCAGCCAGCAAGTTACAAATTTACGGACCGACAGGTGGACGGGCGGACGGGCGGACGGGCGGACGGGGGACGAAAGATGGTATTACTAATACGGATGGTATAAGTAATACCATCTATAAAAACAAACAAAAAGTGAAATGTAAGTAATAGTTTCTAAATGTATGTTTATAGGAGTATATAATATAAAAATATTCGAATAACATAAAAACTAAATATTGAATAAATATTGATCGAAATGTTAAATAGTATATGAAAAACGTGCAGTAATTGTATTATATATTTTAATACAGTTTAGCTGGATATCTACAGCCTATTTTGTCTACTATTTACTTTGAGCGTGAAGCCGGGTGTGGTAGAACACCACCGTATTAGATTTTGGGGGAGGGAGAAGAGGAAATTAAATTTTGCAAGCATCACTTATCTCCAACTAACGACGGGGTCGGAGGAAATTTCATTGGCCATCGGAGGGGTGTGCGTAGCCTCCAAATGGACCGACATCTTACCAAACTCAACATATTTGAGCCCCGCTTCCAAAACTGTCCATATGGCCTTTGGAAGATAAGTATTTGGGAGTATATTCGAAACTAAGAGATGGTTAATGACGATTTCTAATTTATAATATATACAAAATTGCGGATACACTAAGGTAAGTGTAGAAGTAATCAGTTTTATAAAAACTGTTCAGATTATTTTGAGTGTCATGAACGCAATACTGGACTTTATCCCCAGGGGACATAATAAATTAACGTATACATCGTACGAATCTCTTAAGTGATCTCTTTATACAATGTAACGTTCACCAATTCCATCCATGATATCAACATCTATCAAAATCACACGTTATATTGTGTAAAATGATCACTTAAGCCAGAGCCATATGATAGGTCGTATGTCCTATGAACTCCCAAAAAGACTTCCGTACCTACTTTCCCATTTAAAAAAATGGTTTCGTCTCGATGAGACATCTCTGTAGTAGGTACCAGTATATCTTGATAAATACTGTTGTCATTCCAATAAATATTTGTTAATACTTTAGGTTTCCTCTTTGATGCTGTAAACTGAGTTGAAATTGTCTCGAATATATCTCGTAAATATACCTATTTAATACAGAGTTTTTATTTTAGGTATTCTTTTTCAATAAATGTTTGTATTTAATAAAATTATTACTATATATAAGTTTTCAATGGACACAATAAAATAAAATGTTTTTTCGAAGAAAATGAAGTAAATTTATCCATACGTCTTGTACCAAGGAGTGGAGCGAAATGCGTGGTGCGCAGTGTATGGTGCGCGCACGCAAGGATTGCCTCTTCGCTCCTAGAGCCGAGCAACTGGCCGGGTCAGCGAATCTGTCGCGTCTTTACGCTGTCGTTCGCGATGACCAATGTTTTTTTTTTATAATTTTTAGCAATTGTACACAATAATTGATACATATGTATATTCACCTAAATACATATTATTAACTATTATATTACTATAAATGTAAGTAAAAAATTAAAAATATTCTTAACTATCCGACTTCAAAAGAAAAAAGGTCAGCACCAAAATACGCCTTTCAATTTTTACTCCATATAGAAAAGGTTAATAATATTATATTTAAAGAATCCTTTATATATTTGTACAACTATTGGCAGATCATGGGATAAAGTGTCATGAGTTCGATTTCTGACTGGTTTGCATTTAAGGTAAACTGGACACAGAACGGAATCTGTAGATGCTAGGCAAATTAACACTGACATTTATTGTGGGTGACAGATCGGACGACGTACCAGAGCGCATACCCGAGCCATGGAGCAGGGATAGCGCTTTTCAATGTTGTGCTCCGCTTAGTGTTTTTTTTTATCTATGAGGCTCTATCTCAACAATAGTTTTCACCTTCAGTGCTCTATCTCATTAATCCTAATCTTAATTTACTGTCGCGTACAATACGACCTGCTTTCAATAAATTTGTTGCTAGATTATTCAAGCGCTGAAGTTAGTTTTTCATTTATTTTAATTTTATTTTTAAAGAGACATTAACAGAATACTGGATACAAATAACATAAAAAAACAGTAAATTATTATTTAAAACTTAGCCCACTATCTCAGTTTCAAATATCTTTGGCCCTGTGTGATCATGTAGGGATACGTAAATAAATAATTGATTTAATGTATGCTATGCGTTCAGGTTATTGTCAAAAAAAAATTGACATTATGAAGGAGTAACATTTTAAATTATTACAGTAAAAATTGTATTTAGTTATAATAACGAGGAAAATTTTACAAATCACGTTTTATAAAAAACATTTATCCTTGAAAATGAAGGAAGTAGATGTATCTATCACGTACTTATTGAAATTCAATACGCAATACATAAAGGCAACATTGCGGGCAGTTTTAGGATTGCATCATTCGAAAACTGAAATAACTCTGAACAAGTGATGCGAAGTTGTCAAACCTCGTAGATTATTCTAGAACGAAATTGGGTATATAAAAAGTGCCCTCAGCGCTAGACAATTCCAGTCGAGAAATATCTTTTGACATAATGTCACGCTGGACCCTCGGTGTGTTCCGCTTCAATTTAGTAATAGCGGGAGCGCAGTTACACTGACCTATTTCGAAAATAACAATGTTTTTATCTGGCTACTGTTACCCTAGCACTCAAAAATAGAGAAACGTCAAGATGTGACAAAAATATCTGCTTTAATTTAGTATTTGAAGTTTTCAAACAAAATTAAAATCTTTTATTTTTCACAAAACTTTTGCAATAACTGGTTTGCGTGATGATATCAAATTAATAGGTGTTTTTTCCCCAGAAAAGAAAAGTTTTTATCCCAAGAAAACCCAGATAACTTGGAGGTCCGACATTACAATCCATGTATGTGTAATAAAATGAAAGGGTATGAAAGAGACCTATATCCAGCAGTGGAGAGATGAAGGCTGAAGAAGAAAAATATGTCACAAAATACTGAAATTCCTATTTTAATTTAAAATGATTTGTATGCCATTACTGCACATCTGTTGTGTTGAAAAACAATATTATAACATCGTTTATTCAGACGAAAAACGCATGTAAAATTTCTGCTCCTTAAATAATAATCAACCTGAAGATGTTTTTGGGACGATAGCGATTTCATTCCTTCTTAGATAAAAATTCAAATTAATAAATAAAGAGATCAATATGAACAATAATTTAATTAAGACAGTATATTTAAAAATATCATGAGAGAATACATTACACTTTGAAAGTTATTTTGAAAGTTATATGACCTTGGTAAAAATGAGAACTGAAACATCTAATACAAAATTTCAAGTTTAACCTTCTGGTACTGGATAGGATCTGGGATCGAAACGAGGTACAAACGGACCCCAGTCAAATTCGCGTTTTAATAGTTTGAAAATGTTCTATAATATTTTTAATTACATTTCTTCTACAAAAATTCTACTAAATTTGTCGCTATTTTGTAAGAAACCGTTATATTTTGACGTCTCATAACGCACAACCAACAGAAGCTCTGCAAGCAGAATGAAGTGACTGCAGTGAAGAATGCAGATATTAAGAATGAATGTAAAGCTGATCTTAGGATAATTAATAAAATTAAAAATGATAGTTTGGGCATGTTGAGAGAATGAATGAGGAAAGAATGGTAAGAAAGATATATAATGTAAGTGGTGATGGCGCCAGAAAGATATGGTGACCGCGGAAGACGTGGCATGACCAGATTAACCAGATACTGGAAGATGGTCCCGTTAGAAGCCTCAACAACCGGCGAGCTTGCATGCGAAGATAAATGAATGTGGATGAGGCGAGAGTTTTATGTCAGGACAGAAGAGTATGGTGCTCTATCTTCTCTGCCTCACGGAGAAACGGCGTGATGGTAAGTAAGTTAGTTATAAATATAATATATAGTATATAGTTATAAACAGTATTATCAAGTAAATGTAATTGTAAGCAAAATACGATAGAAAAAGGATTAAATTTCTTTAATGTGTACGGATCTTAATGTTCTCAAACAAAATATATTTTAATTTAATACACAATGAAATATTTAATGATTAATATTATTTGCAGTTTTTTTCCGGGATTGTAAGGGTTGAAGGCCAGCGTAACGTGTGGAACAATAGTAGAATTAAAAGATGTATTGTTATTCCAGAGTTGTTTTTAGTTTCTACTATTTTCTTCTTAGTTATTTCAAGATAGATTTTTTTAATCAGGAATACGCATGAGAAATGTGAGACGTGAAATGTTTATTTAAGGAAGAATAATATTTTAAACCTTGTAATATGGAGAACGATTTCAAATTAATTGATATGTACTTGGAAGTAGGATTTGAGTAAGTAGATATCATAATTAACACGTTGTATAATATTGTTGTTTATTTTCGGGATGTTATATTATGGAAAGGAAATTTAAGTGAAAATGTTATCAAAATTATTATTATTTGATATACCATATCACATCGAACATCACACAGTTCTTAATATCAAACTTTGATGATGAGATACATTTCCGTTAGTCGTATTCATATCCATTAGTCGTATTTTTAAATGAGGCGTAGAGTATTCAAAGTTAAGATTAATGTTCAGAAATATGAATACATTCCTCTTCTTCAGCCTTCATATCTCAACTGCTGGATATAGGCTTCTTCCATACTCTTTCATCCTTCCTTGTTATTTGCTTATTGTAGCAATTTCTTTCCCCCCATAGCGGTAATGTCGTCGGCCTATCTTTTTTGAGGTCTTTCGACGCCTCTTTTATTCTCCCAAGGTCTCCATTTAGAACGGTGGGAGTCCATCTTGTAGTATCATTGTCATTTTAGCTTCTCTACACGATCAATTACAACCACTACTTTAGTTTTGCGTCTAATTTTATCATTTCTTATTCTATCTCGTAGGCTTACTCCAAGTACGGATCTCTCCATGGATCGTTGCGTGCATTTGAGCTTTTCTACACTTTTCTTTGCAAGAGCCATTATATCCACTCCACACGTCATCACTGGCAGTACGCACGATTCAAAGGCTTTTCTTTTTAGGCTAATTGGGATCTCTTTATTCTCGAAAATATGTTTGAGTTTGCCACATGCATTAAAAAGGAAAATCAGCTATACATCAGTGCACCTATATTGTCAGCGCTACATCAGTGAATTGCACATCACCGCAGTTATAACATTAGCGCTATATCAGTACAGTTATATATCACCAGCGCTACATCAGTGCATTGCATCAGTGCAGTTATATCACCAGCGATACGTCAGTACATTACACCAGTGCAATTATATCAGGAGCACTCTTTAACATAGTTGATTATTACATATTATTAGATTTTTTGCATATATTTGCTAGATTGTTAGAAATTCAAATTCTTTGAATAAGTATTTATTTTGAACTCGTTAGAATTGGTATTTTGAGTTTTACTTTTACTATAATTCATATCACTGATTTAATATAATGTAAAAAAAATAGCTAGGTGTAGTACTTACTACTCAATTTTTATATAAAATGTAGTATAAAATATTTTGTAATTTTGGAGATTGAGTAAGTAGGTATGTATATCCACGGCTTTTTCAGTACCTTCAGTATCAAAAATATTAGTTTAAGAAAAAAAACTTCTTCAACTATAGGTAATGTCGAAAGTTTTATACTGTTCCTATAAATATTGACACATATATTTTTAAATGAAACTCGTGTACATATTTCTCTCTACACAATCAATATTCATAAAACTAGAATCCATTGGTTCTCTTGTGTTATAGAAGATTATACAACACATACTAAGAATTGTTCATAAGTAAGTAACCAGACAATTAAGTATCTGGACCATTTCTAATTCAAATAGACTTTCTTCCAGACTATCTTGACATCATGCGGGAAATTCGCTCCAAGACCCGCCGCCTACAAAAGAGAAAATGAAACAATCAAATTGGTAGACGGTAGATTTAAGTTCGCATAGTAACAGAGAACGGAGGATTAAATGAATCGAGTGTGCGAAGTTTAGGAATGGTTACAAAGTGTCTTCAAATCTTACTCTTCACACGGATACCGGCCCTCAGTATCGGGAGACCAGAGGCGGCACGTATTTCCACTTCTTCGGGGGTACTTAAAATAAAACGGGGGCGCCCGTTTCTCTCCAGTAAGAGGTACAAATTTGTCCGGTCACAGGAAAGTGTAGAGGTAAACATTTCACGAGGGTGTGTCCCGGAATACTTAATGCTTTTACCTTTGTTTTTTCAGCCGACCAAAGGAAATGCTCCGAGAAATTATCATAATATTAACGGTTTTATAATTCAAATACGAGTTCTATAATGACTCATTTGTGCAAATTATAAACACACCGCTTGCATTATCTCGGCATTGCTCATAAATTATACGACAAAAACGGAATAAGTACCGATCCAAATTTGTTTTTACTAACTTATTATAGTTAACTTTTTACTAATTCAGTTTATATTTATTTATATATTTTCAAGTGTTTTACGGTCGTTATTTTGTTTATAAAACGTTTTATTTTTATTTTAATTTACTATTATAAAAAGGTATTTTTATCACTTTTATTCATTAAAAAAGAATGTTTTACATATAATATTGTAAAAGACTACTAGCGTGTAGATAATTAATAATAAATAAATAAAGGTATTGATGATACCTATATATACCGATTTTTAAAAATATTTATTTATACAACCAATGAAGAAATAGCGTAAAAATGTAGAGATTCACATAGCGTAGATAATAATAATGCTTGAAAAATCTCGACATTATTCGCAAATTATACGACAGATACATTGAAAATAGGTATGTACAAATATACTTAGCATTTTAGCAATGGACGCACAAATGGTGAAAAAGTATAGAGACCAACATTATGTAGCAAATACGTGAGTATAGGTACTCGTCGAAAACTAATACGCTTAATATTCAATCAATAATTATCCAATCATAAATATTTTGTGTAGAGAAGCGGCCTTCAGTACTCCCGCGGGCCGCATTCGGTCAGGTGATATAACTTTATCGTGCTGTGGCCTTTTATATACTACTACTGGGCAAACACTTTAGCAATATTACAAAATTAAAATAAACTATTTTTAATGATCAACCTCAACAACAAGCCCGTGGACGACCGGAGACTAAAGTTGATACTGACTGGGTACTAACTAAGAGAAATGAGCGAGCACTGGGACGTTTTTGAAAGGAAAATTTTGAGGCGTATCTTCGGACCGGTTCTAGAAAATGGACTTTGGTGCAGATGTTACAACAATGAGCTCTATACTCTATTTAAGGAGTAAAACGTTACAAAATTTGTAAAACTGGGAGGACTTCGGTGGCTGGGTCATGTGGAGAGAATGTCCGAGCATCAAGCACCAAAGTCCCTGCTGAACTCAAGGCCAATAGGTCGAAAGAGCTTAGGAAGGCCAAAATTAAGATGGAGTGACAACGTCCTCAAAGACATTTCTGCCTTGGAGCTTCGGAACTGAAGAGAGCTGGTACTAAACTGAGATGAGTGGAGGAAGACTCTTGAGGAGGCCAAGACCCACCAAGGGTTATAGCGCCAAGAATGATGATGATGATTAATGATCGACCTCAACAACAAGCCCCGTAGACGACCGGAGACTTAAGTTGATACTGACGAATTGAAAGCTGTAGTTGAAGCAGATTCATCTCAAACCTAATTAAAATTAGCTACGGCCCTTGAACGCGATTTTTAGAGTCGTATATCTGAAGTTAATCGGCTGTTTGTGGACGTAATTTCCAGAATTTATAGATGATTAATAAACCCTACAATTTTGTACTAAACCCTACCACTAACCAATGTGGTAATAATTTTTTTTTAAATCTCTGGTATTTAAAAGGTTAACGATAAATGATAATAATTAATTTTCATTTAATTGGGAAAATAAAAAAATAATAGATAATAAAAGTGGATACCGTGTAAACTTACTGAAGGAAAACAGCGACTCGCATCGAGGCTTCCCTTAATACGTTGAGTCGGCACATAAATGAGGGAATTCTGAATCATTATGAATGAGAGTTACTTGTGATTTAAGGTGACTCCTGTATAATAATCGGAAATTGCAAGGGATGCAGCCAAACAATTTCCCAAACGCAAATTGAGTCAAAAGAAACTGCTTGTGATTCTATGGCGGATCTGTGCCGGCATAATTCATTGCAACTTCTTGAGATCTAGCACATCAATTACTGAAAAGTTATGCTGTCAAAAATTAAAAACGAGTTTTCTGAATTTGGATAAATTTTTACAAGGGAAAAATTTCAACTACAATGAGGCGGTGGAAAACGCATTAAAAGAATTAATCGATTCTCATCCTCAGGATTCCTATAGCGAACGCATCAATGAACTATCTTTAAATTTCAAATAATAATAAAAAAAGGTTTTTTATTCATATTTTATTTTTTGCATTGTATTACACTTGGACTGCCTAACTAGGGATTACCTGTTTGAAGGCAGTCAACGATTTACACAGCAAAAAGAGTTAAAATATATAATTTAATGTACTTTATAATAATTTTTTTAAATGAACAATACTTTATATAATAATATTTTTAATATTTCTATAAAAATGGCAATTTCATATGTAAGGACTTGATTTAATTAAGGACTTGATTTGATTAATTTATCTTAATTAATAATTATCCCTCTGTGGATGAAATGCAGTAATTGTGTTCTTAATATATTTAAAAAATATTGTGTTAATCATTTTGGACTTGCCTTAACAATGTCTGTTGCCGTTCGGTAAAATTGTATCGGCAAAGCGAATTACTTTTAGTAAACTAGGCACATTTTTTATGCATATTGCGGGAATAATATTTTTTTTTGTGGTTAAAAAAAGTTTTCAATATTTTTGTTATTTTTTAAAAAGTTATAATCTATATCTATAAAACTCAATGTCTGTTTGTCTGTTCTGTTTAAAAATCCACACCTTTTTCCGATTCGATTCAATTTTTGCATACTTATGCTTTGGGACCCGGCGGGTAACATAGGCAACATTTCCCCCGTATTCTCGTACTCATTCTCCATCCCCCTGACCTATTTTTGATGCAAATCTGTACCGTTTGACCGATCAGACTCAAAATTTGGAAACTTATGCTTTAGGACTCAGCGCGTAATATATATATTTCCCCCCTATTCTCATACCCCTTACCCTCCCCCTAACATATTTTTGATGCAAATCTGTACCGTTTGACCGATCGGACTCAAAATTTGGAAACTTATTCTTTAGGACTCAGCGCGTAATATATATATTTCCCCCCTATTCTCATACCCCTTACCCTTCCCCTAACATATTTTTAATGCAAATCTGTCCCATTTGTCTGTCCCCTGATCGGACACAAAATTTGGAAACTTATTCTTTAGGACTCGGCTATATTTCCTCCCTCCCCTTTTATCTTTTCTCCTCCCCCTGATATATTTTCGATGTAAATCTATACCGTTCGAAACAAACCTTTGTTTCCCCCCACAAATATATTTTCAACTTAATCCTTAACCCATGCAACGCCGGGTATGAACAGCTAGTACTATATAAATATCAAGTAAGTATATTCATAAAACATAGTATGTGAATACATAACGAAATAAATATTTTTTAATTGTGAAATAATCGTAGCTAAATTGAATACTAACCGCAATTGTCAGTTACACGAGGAGAACTATTGTCGGCGCGCCTCGAAACTGAGTTTATGGTTTGGAAATACTGTCAATACACCGCAATATCGGGTGTACTTCCCAGGAATCCAAGTTACATTAGCCGATAACACATTACTAATGTCGTGAAATAATAACAGTACCGAGTGTACAAAGTTACACATTCTTATGACGTAACTTTTATTGTTTATATACTTTAAGTTAAATAATTATACGTTGATAATGATTTTGTCCGTGTGCTCGGTAAATTTGAAAGTGAATATCTAGATTTCCATGAGCAAGAATTAAATTAAATATCATAATTAATATATATGCATGTACTTATTATATTGCATCAATAAATATAAAATAAGAAAATATATACGTGATATAATTTAATTCACAGTTTTACATTTTTGACAGAATCCAATTATGGCCGTTAGTGAAAAAAATACTTAGGTTGTATTGTGTAGGAACCTTACAGGATGCTCGGTGATGGTTGGTTGATTAAGTGTAGAAGCTATTTACATATTATGATGTCCTTAAGAGCAGAATGCAAACTCAATGCACATATTTTTACATAAAACCTATAAAAACCGGGGGAATTCACGAGAATCACACTTAATTTTAAATAATTTGTGTCCAACTTTTTGCCTTCTATAAGTCATATCATAAGTAATGGACTACACGTAACATCTACAACATTAAATAATATAAAAACCATAATAATTGCATTTCGTTTTATTAAACGTAATAATAAAACTAAATGCAGTTACCTGGACAGGACGAGTGCGCGAATTATTTTTTCACTTTTTGGTCTGTATATGACATCATAGGTCGTACCACTACACTCTCGTGCGACATTAACATGGTCGCATTAGAAGGGTTGGACAAAATGTAAGAAAGAATCCGTGTAATAGTTATGGAGATAAGCGACATCAAAGTTTCATTTTTTTTCATACATTAAAATAACTTTTAGAGAACATTATAAATTAATTTGTCTTAATAGAAGTAAAATAAAATTACTAAAACGATGTGGATATTTGAATCAGAATTTTTTTGCAGAATTTATTTTAATTGATTATGATCCCTCTGGAGATAAAATCCACTAAAAGTAATCCTAAATTTTTTAACACACTTATAAAATATATTTGAACTTTCTTTCCGATATAAGAAATTAATTGTTAATAAATTTGAAAAAAAAAATTTGATTACGTTTTTATGTATTTTATCGATAAATAATTAATTTTTTTCATTTAAAACTGCGAAAAATTTATTCAAATAACATTTTGACTGGATTACTTGTCATCGTTCATTCACAGAATACTTAGAATATTAAATTAATTAGCTCTATGATCGTGTCCAGATCTAACAAGTTCTGTATTCTTTGCACGCAGGGGCGTAGCACTAACTTATATTAATAAAAACATTATATCAAATTATATGGTGAGGGTAACCAAAATATCATTCAAAGCGATCTAACTCGGCATGTTGTGGCATGCCATATTGCAATTCCCAAAATGCGTGTTTACAGTTTTATTATAACGCTAACTGCTACATGGAAATTTGGCTTAAGGAAACAAATTTTTGTACTTATTGCGTTAAATTATATTGTAAGTATCATGTATAATTTTGTAATGACTATATGCAAATGTATGATATAAAAAAACGTTTTAAAACTTATGTAAAAAAAATATTAACTTTTATCTGAAATGAATCTCAAACTGTTCCCTAAAAAACTACACTAGAGAAAAACCCGGATAGCGCCCGTCATGTTCTGATCATATACGGTGTAAAGATAAAAGACGGATAATTTTAAAATAGTACTTACCTACTTACCATCTCGCCGTTTCTCTGTGAGGGTAGGAAGAGAGGATAGAGCGCCACACGTTTCTGTCTTGACAAGACTCTCGCTTCATCCCATTTATACATCTTCGCATGCAAGCTCGATGATCGTTAGGCTTCTAACAGGATCATCTTCCAGTATCTGGTTAATCTGGTCATGCCGTCTTCCACGGTCGCCCTCTCTTTCTGCTCTTTCGTCAATGTTTATTCTTTACACTATCATAAATGGATTTACTACACATACGTCTAAGGGATTTCATCTCCACTCGGTTAACTTTCGTTCTTCTTCTGCCAACGATCGTGTTAAATAATAATATAACAGATCATCATACTTGCTTGTATACTCAAAAAATATAAGTTATCATAACAAAAATCGTTAATGCAATATGTAAACTAAAAATCTTTAATCACAACAAATAAATATAATGTTAACACTTTTTTGATTTAAATGCAGGTTTTAAAATCTTTAAAACTGAGGATTTTCACTTGAAAAACAAAAGAAATGTGTTAAGAAATTTATTTGATTATTTATAATATGTTATAAAATAAATAATTAAATAAATTTTGTAAATAGCCCTCTCTCCAATCTGTATCCATTGTAATTAATTTGTGCCCACTTAATTTGTAACCGCACCCCCTTTTAACTCTCTCCCACCATAACTAACCTATATATAATTGGAAATAAATTTGAGAACATTTCTTGTCTTAAAGAAAGAAGCAACGCTTTCAAAACACGTAGAATTTTTGTAATAAAATTAATCGTGGCTGAGACAAAGAGTTTATTGTTTTATTTATAAAATATGGCCACAAAGTCAATTTAAAAAGTTTTATGAATTTAAAGCTATTATATATTTTAACTTCATTAGCGGTATGGTGATTCACTTAAAACCTGTTTATTTATTTTATATGGAACACATACCCGTATCTCTAATTGCATCCGTTAAAAGTTAAAGACCAATCACAGAAACTTAGCTATCTGTATTACGATCTACGTCTACTGGAACAAGTGCAAGCAATTTTAATAAAATTCTTGGCAATCATATGACTCTAATAAAACTTAAAGTAAAATTTAAAAAAAACGTGAATTTCCCGTGTATTGGAATCGTCAATTTTAAAAGAAGAATTATATCGCCTGAATAAAAGAATTCCATCAGATTAAATAATTTTTGCTAATAAAAAAATTAAAATCACACTTATATCTCTGATAAAAATAACTTAAGAAAACTACTGTAAAAAATAATTTGACAGTAATTTTTAATTAATAATAATATATAGAAATTTTCGGTAAAGGAAACGAAAACCTTTTAACACAAAAATAAATTTGAAAATGAGTAGGTAACCAAAGAAACAACAAAATGTGGTAGTATATTTAATAAATAAAATTTCGCCAAGCGTTTCAAAATTTAGCAACCTAGATTGATAAAAATTAATAAATGGAAATGTGTAGAACGGATACTGTCAAACATATTAATTAACCTGTCTATTTCTTACCTAGTAACTACACTACAAATTCAATTGAAATTATTATTAAAAATTTAAAGGGTAGATAGTGTTGACTGGTTTTGATAGTGTTGCTGCAAAAATATGATGATAAATTTACATATCATTTAATAACCAACCCATTCGTTTACAAAATGTCTATCATAAAATTTATTTTTAAAACTAGCAGCCCCAATGAAATATCAAATTATTGATTAATATAGGTATCTTGTTTTCAAAGTCACAAAAATCTTTGAAAAGCTTATTAAAAAACAAATGATGGATTACACTGAAAATATTGAAATACTGAGTCCGAATGAATTTGGATTTAGAGATAATCTGGGAACCCATGGCGTCATAACTGAATTTACTTATGTTCTATGTATGGGTACCAAGAATACATCATGCATAGAATAATAAATAAATGCTTAGGTATTTTTATTCACCTGCGCACGGCCTTTGATAGTATTTCAAATACAAAAGGATTTAACAAATTGAACGATATTGGCACTAAAAGAAACGTTAGGCATTGGTTTCAAAGATTCAAATCGAAAATGTTAACATGTTACATAAAATACTTAAACAAGTAATGTTAAAATAACAGAATTTGGAATACCAGAAGAGACTGTTATCCGAACCATCTTTTAATTTATAAAAACCAATATTTAAATTACGATTACATAGGGAAATTATAGCCTTTGCTGATGACGCTGCAATTACCCTTGAGAGTAAAACATGGAAAGAAATTAATACTGCAGCCAATCATGTTATAAATTAATGCAATCAAAAAATGGTTCGATAATATTTTTATCTTAATTCAGAAGAAAACATTTAGCATTTACAATGCATGGGAATATACTTGAAAATTTCATAAACATTAGCTATTACCCATTAAAAAAGAATATTACAAATGTGAATCTTGACAGCAATTGAGTGAAACACTTTTATATTTGAAATGTTGATAATATTCAGTTTTCATTATTATGGCAGGATATATATGCTGCCATAATAATGCAGCGGGGATATGTTTAATACTCCTTTCATAAGCATGATCAATCAGCTCATTTTATAGTATAGTAAAGCAAAAACAAAATGTATGTAACATAGTATGAAATATGCCAAAAATATATTGTATGTACATACGTTTGTATGAAATATTGACCCAAATAAATAAATTATGAAAGTTCATTGTAACATTTTTTAAAATTGAATATATATAGGTAGGTCATATAAAAATAATATCCAGTTACCTTCCGTGTTATTACAATCTGTCAATCCAACTGTGCCGACGGGCTGTGTCCAATTTGTTTATGTTAAAACTTGCGTAGTTAAATTAAAATTCAAAGAATTTTGTCAAACCTTCCCGTATTTTGTATGTATGTATCCATGTAACCATGACTTTGTAGGGTTTGTTTTTCAAAAAAGCTCTATTAATTATTTCAGTAAAAGGTACTTCTATGTTTAGAGCATGAAAGAAGTCTAATGCAAATTTTTATGTTGAAGTAGATAGATGTGAAATAGAAATTGGACCGAAATAGAATAAAGAGGGATGCGAATGAGAGTGAGAGTTAGGGTAATTGGGTGATTGAAAGGGATGGGAGAAGGGAGTATTAAAAATATAAGAGGGCGAAGGGGAATAAGAGAATGACAAAGATAGAAAGGGAAAAGGAAATGGTGGCCGAAGTACGTATATTTGATAGTATCGTATATATTCGTGTACGTATGATTATATTTTTACCAAAGAGCATTAAATAAAGATGTTTTACTTTAAACTCCTTTGGGAAGCAGATAAAGAAGAGGAGAATGAGAGTGGCTAAGCCACCGGTAAAAGCCTTAGAAGGTTAACAGAATACAATCTCTCGACTGTAGCGCTGTGCTGTCGCTCCTTCGTTTGTATACATTTGATTCTATTTCAATCCCTCTTCAATTAACTGGATATTGCGATTGATTCTTCAACTAAATCCAGTCTCAGTATCCTTTTTTGTCAGCACCTCTAGTGAAGTGAACTCAAACACAATACAAAAATATCATTTAAACATTATTTACTTTAAATCCTGGTATTTTTTTCATACCTCTTAATTGTGATAAAATGTCGAAAGTGCATAAATTTTAATAAAAAAAAGTCTTTAAATATTAAACGATACAAATACCACGTGCGATTTATATTCCATCACATGTCGGGCGGAATGAATAAAGGGAAAAAATTTAGAAAGATTAATTGCAGGTGAATATTTTAAAAATAAAAAAAGCTAACCCATAAAAACCTATATAATACCTTTACAATACTTCCTTTCTCATTGAAACAGGTTTCGCGCCTATTCCACGCGTCGGGCTCGAAAATTGAACGACATATAAATCGTTAAAATTTAGAAAAATCCAAAATTATGCTTTAATAATTCATTTTTTTAAAAACGAAAATTTGTTAGATAATTTTTATAGTCGCCACGAGTCTACCTGCAAAGTTTCAGCTCGATTGAATCACGAGAAAAGGGTTAAAATCGATCCAAAGTTTTTTCGGTAGACAAGCCGACAAGCAGACAAGCAGACGCTACGTGTTGAAAGAAAGGGAGTAAATCCGACGTATGGTAGATTATAAGAAAGAAATATAAATGTTGACCTCCTTTAAAATTTGTTCAATGATAAAGGAATGGTTTTTATAATTATTTACTTTAAAAAAATATTGTAATTGATTGAAAAAAAAAATGCTCTTAAATGTTCTATAACTACTTGCTAAAATATAAATAGAAAGAAGGTTGTGCACATGAATTACGATTTGTAGTTTTCATACAATTAATATTTTTAAAACACCGTTTTTAAAAAATTTTTTTGTAATAAATGATTAATCTAAATTTAATAATTGAATGCAAAGGGTGTTTTTTTTAGAGGCAAAAATCTTTAAATTAAAGTAAAATACAAAAAAATGTTTTTAATATCCATAACAATAAGCTTTGTTTAACAGATAATTTTATGGCATTAATATTTTAATACAATTTTGGTCATGTAACCGCTTAGTTGGCGCGTACATGGCGAAATATGGAGGTGCAGAATTGCCGCTCCAAATGCGACAATTCAGTTTATTGTCCACTTACATGCTTTATCACTGAAAAAATTTGGATTGTGAAAATTGAACCTCCAGATTACGCCATGTAGGCGCCAGTGACGACGGCCACATGCTCAAAATAATATTTATATATTATTACCATAAAATTATCTCTCAAATAAAGCCAATTTTATGCATATATAAAACATTATTTTGTGTTTTGTTTTTGTGTTTTCCATTCTCTAAAAAAACACCATTTATTTTGAACTAACTAAATTAATTTTTCTTTTGTTGTGGAAAAACTGCGCATAAAATAAATATAATAATATTAAGCTATAAAACCGACAAAAAAATATCGGAAAACATTTTCAAGTCTTTAAAAATATTTTTTAACAGTATTTGTAAGTAGATCCCCAGTTTTATTGCGGAGGGTATTTCTTACGTTCACCCTTATCTCCCCATCCGCCTGAGATTCCGGGGGCTGAAGATCCTCCATTCCTGGAACTATCATTTAAATTTGGTTTACACAAACGTTCATCTTCTCAGACTCGATCGGTGAAGAGTTTTTCCATTTATTTTGGCAAACATGTTTCAATTTTCATTTATCTGGCGTGAGAAGAAAGTACTTTGCAAGCATACGTGAGGAGGATGCCTCGCGCTTGCTGAGAAAGGAACGCGTGGGTTTTTTCAATATTCTGGTTTAAATGAATTACTACTATACATTAATAATACAGTTTTCGGTTATTTCATTCCACAGGTTAATTGGTAAATATTTCATTCAACAATGAAATGAATTGCATAAATTGTTTTATTTAATTAATTGTACAATTAAACTAATCTTAAGAAATCCATAAAAAAATAATATTGGGAAATCATCCCATACAGCATAAACACCAATCCAGGATTCACGACACACGTGCCGAAGAGGATGGAGTGGCACTGACCTCAGACATTGTACCACAACCCATGACTTAAAAAAATCGGTAAAAGCAATACGCGCACAAACCGTAACTTGGAATATTACACAGAGCCAAAGGCGCACAGCCAACACACAGACGCAGAGCTACGCAGCCGCCACAAGACGATCTACACCACGCAGAACTACGCAGTCCTAGCTTCTGGATCTCCAAGGAAGCTTCTATCGTCAATATCATCGTCATCATCAACATGGAGTCAATCATTATTCACATTGTATATAAGAGACCTTGTGAATAATAATTAAAGCATTGAAATCACTCTCTCATTTACAAACACCACCACATAATCCCCAAGGTGGCGAACCACTTTCATCCCTAAAAACTGTATCATCGTGTATTTGTAATTACATACAGCGCCTGCCTTTACACCACTTGAATATTTTCGTATATGTTGGCCTTATATGTGCATTATATTTACAAAATTATTCATTCAATAAACGTTCTGAAGGTACGCTGCCTTGAGCCAAATTTATTTAATCCAAACTTAACAATCTATCCGCATCTTTCTTAACTTTACTAGCTTCATTATTGGGGGGTCAGATTTTAAAATACCAATCGTAATATTATCAAAAAAATCGAATTTGGGGTGATATTTAATAGAAGAGTACTGTAATGCCAACATAATTTATTCTCCATAGTTATCTACCTTTGTTTGATAGATAAGGTACTTGTTGCAAAGAGCGCTCAGAGATGGCGCCAGCCAGGGTTAACAAACCCACACGAAAGGTGGCTATCATTATACTCAGCACCCCGAGGATTCAGCCCAGTTATATTAAGAGATGACGCCACTTTCGCTGGCAACCTATTAATGGAACATGACCAAAAATATTTAAGTATTATATAATACAAATCCTTTAGTATGTTCTGCACTGTGGTGAATACAGTACCAATACAGACATCGTATAGAAATCTTAACCGATCTTGAGTCCTTGCTTTTGGCCTTCGCTAGCTGGCTTACTTAACGTGACTAACATAGGATCTAGTCTGGGGACTAGGGATGGGTCGTCGACGTATTTACCGTCGACGAAACGAGACCGTCTACGTCTGTCCATCGACGAGACGATCAACTAGTTGAATTCGTCAACTAGTTGACGCGTCAACTTCGTTACGCGGACGTCGCGGACGTTCTATCTAAACATCGGGACGATGGTTAACTGTCTACGGTTCGACGCGACGCTGCTCGACGGCTCAACCGTTGCCGGTACATCATTTAAAAATACTTTACACTTGAGATATTATCTAGAAATTTATTGAAGAATACATCTTTCAAAGTCAGGCTTTCACTTTGTGATGAAATTATTAATAAATAAATATATCTGTATTATTTGCCAACTTTAGTTTAAGGCTCAATCTGAGAAAAGAAACATTGTTCCCGAAACATGTAAAAAACCAATAAAAAGTGGTAATAGATTTATGTTTTATCTATAAAGTTGAAAATAGGGAATTTTTAATAAAAATTAATTAAACCTGAATTCAAGATTATATTACATATATAATAATTAATGTTGGACTGCTGAATAAGGACCATAGTTAGGTATAGAAAATTTTATTCCCTACAAGTTTGTTTATCATTTATATGCTAAAGTTGAAAAGTAACGAAATAACACAATAATTCCCTTTTCACGTAGATATAAGAAGTCGAGATCGTTCGAATAAAATATTGATTTTAGAAAATTATTTAGCCGGCCTGTTAATTAATAATAGTACAATAAAAAATAAAATAATTAAACAAAATTGTTTTATTTTATACAGCGTAAAATTGGGAATTCACCGAAACGTCGCACGTGCACATCGCAAAAAATCAAGTAAAAAATAATAGATAATAGCTTATTAAGACTATCTCTCCCTACGCACGCATTCAAATTTCAAATCTCTGTCATAGTTCGTGTACACAGATCTGCACCCTATGATCGTGTACTTTAGAGTTGAAATGAAATTACCCGTCGAGCCGTCTATGGCGTCTACAAGTCGGCAACGAGAGATGAGAGAGAAATAAACGGAGACGTTTTGTCTTGCTCTCGCTCGTTGCTTTGCATGTTGAATCTCGAATCGTCCACCGTCCGCGGCGTCCGCCGTCCGCCGTCTACGAATTCAACTAGTCTATGCGATAAACGTAAACTGTCGACGCGTCGATGCAACGTCAACGGTTGATTTCAACTAGTCCGTCCATTCAACGCCCATCCCTACTGGGGACCCGGTAGAAGAATCTGTAGTTACTCCAGTAGCGACGACAGGATAACAACCCACGGAGGACCTGGTCTGGGGACCCAGCAGCAGAATCCGGGGTTGAGCGCGATACACAAGGCGCTGCTCTAGGCGCTTGCCCAGCTCGACACCGAGGATTACTCGTTCTTTGTACCAACGCCCCCGAGAAAGTAAACCCAATAGGACGAGCGGATAGAACGCCGTCCGAACGCCGCGTTAAAGTACGTTTTATTATCTGTATAGGAAGATTTTAAGATTAACAATAAAAAGTAAGTTTCAAACACCTTTGTGTTAAGTAAATTATTGATTACATATTTTCACTGTAGTTATGATAAAAAAATAAAAACTTAAAAATAGATACTTTTTATGAGTTCGGTAAACTGCAAAAAAAAGGAAAAAATGTATAAGAATGTGGATGAATAGTTATAAAAAATATTATTTGGTGCACAATAATTTATATACGATGGAAGGTTTAAAAGTGCATGTGTAAATTAGTAATTCGTGTAAAGTAGTGTAAAACCATTGTTCGGTAAACAAAATTTCATGAATAATGAACATGACTGTTCACCTTATAAGTTAAAATTTGAAGGGTAATCCTCGAAAGATATTTTATTATATCGTTATTTTAATGTGATACTTCCATATGAAATTTGTTTTAATATTACTCGTGATACGGTATCGCGACCCTCGTTGCCTAGTAGGTTCCAGGTTCGATTTTTAGTGAGATCGCAATACATCTATGTGATTTGATAAGTTTGAGTGCTTTTTGAATGTATTTTGGTATGATGATTGGGCCTCATGTCCTGTTATGGCGTTGAAATATAATTTAAATATTACCTTAAATATTACACGAGTGTGAAAGATTTGAAAAGTTTGGAAATAGGAGCAAGATTGCACGATCCTTGCTGCGCTCTGCTTACTGTATGTAGATGAGGTAATGTTGCTGCGTTGCGTGCAGTTTACTGAATGTAGATGAAGTAATATTATTGGCTTATAGTAAATGCGATGTACATCACTCAATGACCTGTAAGATTTCTGCATAGAAAGTGAGTTTATAATAAGTGTCATCGAACAAGTTGAAAATGGTATTCGAGAGATTAAATAAATGTTTCTGGCCTCAAAATAAAAGATGGCTAAAGATCCAAAAATGAAAATTGTTCATTTAATGAATCATTCTATTAGACAAAACACACCTTATATTATACAAGTAGCATTTGTATTTGAAGTGCATATATACAGGGAAAATAAATTTCATGGAACAGCTTTTTATAACTTAAAACTGTAAAATAAAAATTGCTGAAAAACGAAGTTATGATGACAAAAGATGCTGATAATGAAGATTATTATATTGAAAAAGTTTTTGCAATTCAAGAAAATCCACGTATGGTAAGAAATATTGTGAAATTCTCAGAACATCGCCAGTAAAAAACAGTAAAAAATTTCGTCAAAATCTATTTTAACCTTGGCAACGAATATATTGGAACGTCTTTAAGAGGAAAAATGTCTCAAGTGTGAATGAAGAACGATTAGAAGAGAGGCCTGTACTTTCACTGAAGGACGAAATAAAGGAAGCGATTCCGAACAACTTTCAACCGATAAACATTTTTGTACATATCTAAATACAGGAATGTGAGTAAAATTATTGAAAATATTAATTAAGTTAAAGTGTTATAAGCATAATTATATATGAAATATGTTTTGCGGGGAGGATGAGGTTGAGAATATCGAAAGTATTTGATATCTAGGCATATACATAAGCATTTGATATTGAAAGCACAGCAAAGTGAATCGTGCTTTGAACACAATTTTCGCTAATCAAAATTGCAGTTTGGGGCAAGATTTACTTAGGAGTCAATAATAATGCATGTAAATCACTGGCAAAAAAATCTTTACTAGGCGTATGTGTGGAAAGTAAATATATATGACTAGCAGTTACATGGTGTGTAGGTATGGACAGCTGTTATTAATAAAATCTTCAGTAAATTTTTAATAAATTTTTAAACTAAATGCTTTTGATGTGAAAATATGTAAGATTGACTTCCTGGTGTCTTGCAATGGGGCTCGAACCACTGACCATAACTAGATCACTAGACGAAAGTCATAACTACAATTCCAAAAAGCTACTCTATTTTTATCATCATAATAAAAATTTACTAGAGAAAGGCAAATAAATGCGGAAACATATTTTTTTCAAATTCGTGTTTATAAACAGTCATCAATTATGTAATTATGTATGTGCAAAGCTTAAAATATTTGTGAGCAAGAATTTTAC
Source organism: Agrypnia vestita (assembly GCA_016648135.1). NCBI lineage: Eukaryota > Metazoa > Arthropoda > Insecta > Trichoptera > Phryganeidae > Agrypnia > Agrypnia vestita. The sequence continues at coordinate 45,494 of JADDOH010009179.1, read as the reverse complement.
CGCCAAGCGCTTGGTCGCCATCGAGATATACATACGTATGTCAGGTATTAAAAGCAATCTATCGGAGCACCTGGGTTCCTGGTGATCAACCATGTTGGATTGTCCTCGTACAAGCTCTGACTATTGATCGTATGTTTACGGAATTGAAGATTGTCAGAATAGACGGCGTCAGCCAGACAGGACGAGACAAGAGAGAAGAGTCCCAGGATAGAAGGCTATGGTATTCTATCTTCTTTTCTAATCCCTCAGGGGAAATGGCATGCTTGTGAGAATTAACATATTTTTGGTATATCTATAGCTATAAAACTCAATGTCTCTCCTCTATACAAATCTAAACCGTTCATCTGATTCGATTCAAATTTTGCCTATTTATGCTTTAGGACCCGGCAGGTAACATAGTTGACATTTCCCCCTATTTTTTTTTTACCTTTTCTCTTCCCCCTGATTTATTTTCTATGCAAATCTGTATCGTTCGACCGATCGGACTCAAAATTTGTAAACTTATTTTGTAGGATTTGACGGCTAACATTAGTGACATTTTCCCCTTATTATTCCACCCCTTCCCCTCCCCGTGATATATATATATATATATATTATATATATATATATATATACTAAGTAATCCAGAACTAATTTCTGAATTCCTGAGAGAGATATAAAATCTTTATTTTATCAAACTATTTGTTGATTAAATAAAATTAAACGCAAATTATTGGATTTCAGTCAGACTTTGTAACGTAGACATTACGTTTCTCAATAAGTACATGATATTATTTTTTGTCTCGACGTGTACCGGGAAAAGTTACATGTGACATAGTGACGGAAGCGAACCTCCATGGAAATAGAAATGACGCGGCCATTTTGTTTTTTAAAATTTTTTAAATAAATAATAGATTAATATGTACCTTTATAAGTGCCAATAAAATTTTTTCAGTTTATCATCTCTGAAATATAAGTCAATTAACGTCAAAATTTTACCCTCCCAGTTGCGTCTAAATTTTCTTTCCGTTTACACATTAAAAAGTGGCTTTTTCTTCGGTATTTCACTAAGCTTGCACAATATTAAATCATTCTCAGTAGTACATTTAAAGAAATAACGTATTTGGCTCAATTTTTTTTTGGTATTTTCATGTTGTTGTTTAACTTACTACTAAAATAACATAAGAAAATCGAATAAAAGAAACGAGCGTGTTGGCAAAGCTCTACCGATCCTCTATCACCAAATCATCGAGACGAATTTATCTGATCCACCTTCCAGCCAGGATTGTGCTCCTGGTCCTGAGGGTACCAGTGAAGGGAGTTAAGGAGCAAGTATTATGGAGTCACGATTGAAGAAGGTGCGAAGATCAAAGAGGCGCTGGAATTTAAACGCCGCGCGCCGCGCGCTGGCTGATTTTCCGTCCGCCGGGAGTGGTGCCGCGGCAAAAAATGTTTCGGGGCAGCTTATCTGCGCGGGTCAGTCATTCAGCGGGATTATTCGGATAGCAGTGGTCCAGGGAACGTGAAACTTTCGGGGGAGCTCGCCGAGTTAGCGGCTTACGGAGACTTATGCGGGAAACGGGGGAGTATTTTTCAGTAAGCCTCGCAGGACCAGCTATTGTTATTTTAAAGAGAATTTTATAGAAAAAGTATCAGACTTTCGTTTTTGGAACTAAACAGCTCAATAAATAAAAATATATTTTAAATATTCTTAGTAATCATTCAGCACAATATCCAAAATATAAAAAAATATTTTTAATGCAGTCAATGAAGATTACTAATTTAGAATTTACTAAATTTTAGATTGCATGTATATATCCCTTCCAAAATCACGTTTCGTAAGAAATATCAAATTCAGTATATTTAAATTAGTGATGACTGCATTCATATTTTTTTTTGGATATTGCAGCCTTTGCTTTTATACCCTTCAATTAAGATAAAGCTTTTTGTATGGGAAACATGTATAGAAGTCCTTGTAAGGCACCCACAGAGCCATTGTCTTGTATTGGCCGGCTTAAGTGATCGCTTTACATAATGCAGTGTTCAGCAAATCCACCATATGAACATCATATTAAAAAGATTGATTAGGTAACAAGAATTAAAAGGTCGTTGAAATGTAAATTTTATGCAAAAAACGGTCAAAATTATAAAAATTATAATAACGCTATAAAAATTAGCATATTTTTAATTATTAACAAAAACAAACCCATAAAAACCAAGTTTTTATCATACTCCCTTTCTCATTTGTATTGTTTTTATTTATCAATTTTATTTATTCTGTCAACATTTTCCTCTTGCTTTAATGCAAGTTTTCAATATCACGTGGAAAATATATTCCACGTATATTATTATTCTTAAAATTTATTGAGTATTGAAAACGTAAAAATTGGTATAGTGGGGCACGGCGTCGATGAAAGCGTCTGAATGGACCCATGACTCGAGTCAGACTAGTTGAAGCAGGTTTCGCACCATCTCCACGCGTCGGACTCATTTCTCATCTGTATGGTTTCCAATTTGAAAAAACCGTTAAAAATCCAAAATTATACTTTCATTAAATTTTTTAAACGAAAATTTGTTAGATCATTTTTAATGTCGCCACGAGTCTGCTTGCAAAGTTTTAGCTCCATTGGATCACGGGAAAAGGGTTAAAAATTGATCCAAAGTTTTTTCGGCGGACAAGTAGACGCTACGAGTTAAAAGAGAGTAATAAAAAATATCCATAAATCGTCTGGAAGTCTGGAATTCTGTAAGATGGTCTTTTGACAATTTATTTGTAACTCATGTGTAACCTGGCGGCGCCCGTAGTCCAGCAGGCAAAACATTGGCTTCTCATACCGGAGGTTCCGGGTTCAATTCCTGATCATGTCACGCTTCATCTATGTGATTTCTTCAAGCCTGGGTGGTTTTATAAAGTGTTAAGCTTAATTTATTGGGCTTCATGTCATGTTGTAGCGTTGAAAATAAATATTGAACCTGATTTTTAATTGTACTGTTGATTTTCCATTACTAAATGTAATAGCAACTTAGTTTTCTTATACCCTCATTACTTTTTCTATGAAGATAATTTGAATTTGAATATGTGTCTTGAGAGTTGCATTCTTACATATATATTGATAATCTACATAAAAATAAGTACATACCAGGAATTTATATATTATATGTTTACACACATAGATATAGATATATATATATATACTTATCTATATATACAGATATATAGTCTATTATATATTATATATATGTGTGTATATATATGCTACGTGACCTGCGGATACACCGCCTCACCTCCGGGTCACCGTTGCATTCACCGGCCAGCTTTCTAGTCGGACGAGCATGAAAATTTCAGACAACGTCGTCTCGTCCGTGATCCAATGACCGCCACTGCCTCATATAGATGTGTAAATTGGGACTCGTGCATGTGGGGTGTGCGTGTATGTGTGTGTGAGTATTACCAGGTTCAAATTCAAATTCAAATTCAAATTCAAATGTTTATTCAATGTTCAATGTTACAAATGTTTACAGTGTTTACAAAATTTAATGAAGCTTTTTTCATTGTTGTTGAGTGTCTTGGCAGCAAGTAAACACTAAATTGATTTGACGCCCTGCCTGCTACACTAGTAATTTACTGTATTATAGCAGACAGTGCTCTTCCAGTAGTATAATGTTCAAGAATATTTATTATTTATATAACATTTGTGAATAAATCTTATTGCCAATTAAAATTAAGTAATAGTAATAATTAAATGTTTACAATTTAATAATGGTGTTAATTAATTATATTATAGACAAAGGAAAAAAATGATCTGAATAGGATATTAATAAAATAAAATAAAATAAAACAATTAAAAGTATTTAAAAAGATGACAGTAACAGTAAGACAGTAAGTGTAAAAAATGATCTGAATAGGATATTAATAAAATAAAATAAAATAAAACAATTAAAAGTATTTAAAAAGATGACAGTAACAGTAAGACAGTAAGTGAAAAAAATGATCTGAATAGGATATAATAAAATAAAATAAAATAAAACAATTAAAAGTATTTAAAAAGATGACAGTAACAGTAAGACAGTAAGTGACAGTAAATGTTCTTGTAGGAATAGTATATTTTAAATTTAGTTTATATGATGGCTTTTAATAGGTTTTGGGCATGCTTCCTTCCCTTTTCATGCAGCCAGAGTTTCACTTTAGAAGAAAAATACGCGAGACTATGGCTACATGTTTTAAGTTTTGTGTTAAGAGTATTGAATGTTTTTGGTGCTTGGAAGAGGTGAAATCTTTGTGAAAAAGTTTTTTTGAATTTTGGTTCAAGATAGTTGCAGTTCACCTGTGCCCTTGTTGAATGTGAGTGAGTTATTTGTTGGTGATCTTGTTTATGTCGGAAAAAATATTTTAAATCAAATATTCTAATAAAAAAGTCTGTGGATACTAGTATTTACAATTTTAATGACATATAAATAAATGGTAGCAAAATACACCTGTGGCGGTCGCTGCCGCATACCAATCTTCAATAAATAAAAGTAATAACAAGCAATGTGCCCAGGCATAAGGCCTCTAAAATAACGCTGCCCAAAGGCACGCCCAATGTTATATCAAAATCTTATCTTACTCTATAATATTATTTCAATTTGGCATAGGGCCATTGCAACTCTTGCCGAGAGGCAGGCCAAAATAAACACACTTAGGTTTTAAAAAAATATTTATAGAAAAATAAAGTTCTCTGACGTCGACGCACGGTATTCGTCGGAGACACCAGAAATCGAAATGAGCGCACCGTTCCTTGCGGCAATGCTCCGTTTGCGTAATCGTCCGGGAGCCTTGGATGGGTATCGTCAAGAAAAGATAAAGAAAAATTCCCACTTGGAGAGCTTGGCCATCATGTTAATTCACTCCAACGACGTCCGACTACGCCGGGTGATCGTCGGTCTCGTTGCCCTCACGAGACGAGCGGCGAAGGAACGGACCCATCGGCTTGCCGCCATTAAATCCGCCCAACATTGCTGCAGCTCGACTGCCAGCAGAATCTCGCCACCTTCGAGATCGAGACGGACATCATCCTCGCATCATGTCGATAGCGATGGTCCGTGCAGCGTAAAGCGGTGAGCACCCGACCGCTAAACGGATCGTATAACGTAACAGGGAACGGGTAACGGGCCCTGTGAAAGATTCGACATCAGAAATACGCACATAATATATTACATGGGAAATGAGGATGAATTGCTGTATGATTACATACCAGAAGCGACATGGTATACAGCGATTCTGGGTTTAATGTTCAATCGATGGTCCGCGCTGTCAGATCGATACCACTATGAAATATCAATGGCGCCGGCCGCCATGGCGCCGAAAAAAGGAATGCAACTGAGCGGGTGCACTTTTACCACGGCCGCTAAACGCGCGATACTTAAAATGACCTAAATTTGCGGGTAGGTATACCTATTTGGTCTCCGAATTATAAAATACATAAAAAGCGACTCGAACGCATTCAGCAGACAAAAACACTAAATTTCAAAAATCACATTAACTTCGATAACCATGCCGAGGCATATAAGCACCACATCACATTTCTTCACAAAATACTTTATAATCGCATATATTCCCCTGAAATTTTCAATTTTATATAGTTTTATGTCCCGCAGAGATAAAGCAGCAGCAACACACCTTTTTCCTTCAAATAATTGGATAACAAACTACGAAAAAAACTGCATTATAAACCATGTTCTGGATATCTATGACACGGCTTTGGCAGATCTTGATATCTTACATTTAAGTTCAGTTAAGTAAGTAAGCAGTAAGAGCAGTTCACAAAATCCGTTACGAATAAACTCGCGAGATGACAAATGTGAAAATACAGATATGCACACACACATGGACACAAAAACTCATACATACACGGACACAGAAAAAAACAAATGCACACACTCACATAAACTTACTATGTGACACATTGTTTTTTTATCGATTCTTGTACATTATGCTCTTGAAAACATGTGATTTCTTTTAATTGGCCCTGGGCTCTGTAAATCAAAAACTTACTATTTTTTATGATTATATGTATACGGCTGTAAGAAAACCAATAAATGAAAAATAAAACAATAATACAATGGCTCGAATATATTGAGGGATGGAAATCAGATCTTGAATATCTTGGCGGATAGGGAAACACGGGTTTCTTTATATATATATATATATATATATATATATCTATATATCTATATTATATATATATATTGATTTTGAGTTTGTCCGTTTTTCATAATATTAGATTTTATCCACAGGGAGATATCATTAATCAAAATATATTATAGATGTCTTTGTCCCATACGAATTTATTTCCATATTTTTTAGGTGTTCATAGGGCTTACGACCTATCGTACGGCTGGCTTAAGTGATCACTTTTCACAATATAACGTTCTCCAATTCCATCCTGAAAAACTACCGCATCCATCAAATTTTTTGATGTTTTATATATGTTAAATTTGCACTAATTGTTTTCAACTGAATATACGAGTACAAAAACTGATCTAAAAAAATTAAAACAATTTTCAAGCGTAATCTAGTGTCATTTTAATAATTCGGAAGAATCTCATACACACATTAAAAAAACTCAAAACCAAATAAAAATATTTCATTATCAATAGTGACATTTGTTGGTTAGTGACAACTGTAAATGGTTACGGATATTTTATACGAACAGTATGTTTTTCCGAGAGACGATAATCGAGGTTTCGTTGAAGTTGTATTAAACGAAACGTCGATATCCGTAACCATTTACAGTTAAATATGTCTAACGACCGTAATAATAACCTTAACTCTTTAATAGTGACATCTGTATTGGATTATGGAGATGACAAAGCTTTCTGCAGGCTGCACTTCCATTCAAAGAGCTTACAAAAAGTGGCCGCATCTGCGGTAGGTCGTTTTCTATGGTTAAAGTCAGCGAGCACATTTGACAAGACGGACCGCTTCCCGGGAGAGGTAAGAAACAAAGCCTTTTGAATGAAATAACTCGCTACAGGCAGCCTTTCCATGTTTATTGATCGATAACATCTAATAAATGGGGCGGTCCATTTGGCCGAATGGAACGTCGGCCACGAGCGGCACTCGAAGAAGGCAGGCTACAAAATGGCGGATCGCGGACGGCGTCTGTCCTGATAAAGCTGCCTACGAAGAGTCCTGCTAGATGAGCTGCGGATTATGATAAGGGAGAGTCAACATCCCTGGATCCACATGGTAGCCATCTGACTCCCCTGCCGCCTGAAGATGCAGGCCGATAGATCGCGAGATGCAACGTCTAACCACATGAAGTAATATCCAATATCTTATTTGAAACTATCCCAGACCTAGTGGTGCTTCATTTTAAATCTAAATGAGGTGTTCCACCTTTTAACTAATATTTTAAGAAACAGCCGAATCCTCAGCACATCGTCGCCGCAGTGTCAGCTAGTAAAATGAACTGATGTTAAATTTATTTTTCCGTACCACAGTCAACTTTAAATTGTCATTGTTTATTGTAACGTTTTCTAACTATTTATTAACTTTTGTCAAAATGGTAGAAATAATATCTTACCCTTTTTTAATGCAATTTCAAGTAACCCAACTTTTGTCAAAATGATAAAAATTTCAACCTATCTATTGTGCGATTTCGCTGCTAATTTAATAATTACTGGCTCGGGCGAATTCTAGCTTTTATTATAATCAATCTGCAATTTAGCTTTTCCTCATTACAATTTACGAGAAATCTAGTAACCCAACTTTTGTCTGAATAATAGAAATAGATAACCACCAACATTATGCAAATTCAGTTTATTATAATTTTACTACTTTCACCTTCACCAAATTAGTTTTATCAAAATTCATTTGAGATTCAAATACATTAGCTTTTGTCAAAATAAAATTGTAAGTATCTCCATTATGCAAACTTAGTTTCTTTATAATTTAACTATTTTCACCTGCAACGAATAATTCATCTGGAATTCAAATACATTAGCTTTTGTCCCCATGAGAGATATCCGAGCTGTTTTTAACCAACTTTTTATATGCAATTTCACCTCACTTTTAGTTAATTTAAATTTAAATTCTCATCTACTTTTTTATGCAATTTCACTTCCTTTTATAATTTATTTCTTTTCAGTCTTAGTCTATTCAAGTTTGGTCTTTTTTTATTATAATCAATCCAAAATTCTGGTAATTTAACCTCTCTTAAAATGGAAGAACTTCAAACCTACTTTTTTATTCAATTTCATTTCCTTTTATAATTTACTTCTTTTCATGCAAAGTTTAGTCTTTTTTTATTATTATAATCAATCCAAAATTTAATTAATTTAACTTCTGTTTAAATGGAAGAAATTTAAAATGCCTCCAATTTACTTTCATGCGCCATTTTTAACTTTTATTTATAACTCACTTCTTTCTGTGGAAATTTTAAGTTTCATTTTGTCGTACCAATTAATCGTGACTTGATAAAAAATCGTTTTGCTATGAATCCCCGCATCTTGAAGTAAAACGTCTCCCACGACCGCTCACTGAGCTAGTTGGGGAACGCGATGGTTTGGAGTTCCTTCGTCAGGGCATGAGTTCCCAAAACGTGGGCACTTGAACTCATGTTGTGTTGCAATTGATAAACGTATTTTTTTAACCATAACACGTATATTTTTATTATTATACTTATATTAATGATATATTGAAAAACATGTGGATAATCCAAAAATGAACCGAATTACCAGTACAACTTACGCGCGTTCCGAAACATAAAGTTAGGTTCAACATCAAGAGTAATACGTAATACCAAGTTATAATACTTTAGCCTCGATTAATGGTGGTTTAAAATTTGAGCTCTGTTAAGTACATTCCCGAATAGGTTTGGGTCAATTGGGTACGCCCCCACCGTAACAAGGTTCTTGATTAATTATTGTAAAAAATTCAATGTCTTGAATATATTTTCTTGTAAAAATATATTTAATTTTCAAAAGGAGCAAATACTTGGTGGTGGGACATTTTAATAAAATTACTAAAAATAACATTGTTTAAAATTACTTTATTTTTGTATTTCTACCAACCGTGTTTCGCTACGTCAGAAGCTTCCATCAGTATACAATAATAAACAGGATACATTAATAAATACATACACTGCGAGCTTACATATTTACTAGCTGTGCCCGCGGCTTCGCACGCGTAGATTTTTGGTAACTTTAAGTCATATTTTATCAATTTGTGTATTAACCTTAGCATATAGATATATGTCGTCGCATATTTTTTTATAGAACGTTTTGAGTTCTACATCTTCTTTATAGAAAATATTTAAATATCTTTTACCTTTAAGGCAGCGTTCGGAAAAAACGCATAGTTCGATCTTTTTTTGTCGACTTTAATTGTAAAATTGGTCACCACAAAAAGCCTCCTTACTTTAACGGGATAATATATAACCTTTTTCCATTCTGAAAGCCTATTCTAAATATTGGTGAAAGAATGAATTTTGGCATCGGATGAGTTCTTTCGGAGATTACCTCATACATCCCGACTTTACCTCGTTATATATTAAAACAAAATAAAACAAAAACAAAAAACAAAAAAAACAGTGGAACAGGACGGGGAGTGGGGACAGGTAGGGGAAGGTAGCGGCAAGTATTATTGTCTAAGGGGAACATGTACAAAATATGAATGAAAGATAAATTTTATTGATTTCATATTATTTGCTTTCCTAATCTCTAATGGCTCTAAACTGGCTGGTATATAACGTGTTACATTTTTAATGTATTGTGCTAATTCCTGTATTATTATTTAACGTGTGATTTTTTAAAAATTAAATGGTTTGCGAATTCTATGATCTACTATTTTTTAAATTAATGCTCGTGTATAGAAATAATTTAATTTAAATAATAATGGTTCGATCAATAAATTTTAATCATGCATCCTATTATCTGTGCGATGATTAGTTTCTCCGATGGAAGTTTGCTTATTTAGAATGATTACACAAATGGAACATAACAACCTCAGTATTTAATATTTGTACATAGTGATATCGATTGAATAAAAACAAGTGTAACGAGCGAGTTGTGACGTCATCTTGATTGGATAGTAAATTGTTTTCCATACCAACTATCTAATTGCATTTGTAAGTAACAAGGTAAGATATCGTAATTTAACCATCAACAGTTTTTTTATTCATTGTTTTCATTAGCACGAATATTTAGAAACTATAGGATAGTTGTGTGGCAATATTCAACATTAAAAGAAAAAAAATATGTTTCATGAACGTACTTTATGTATGTACTAAATAAAAACAAATACTTAAACAATTTTTATATCGATAATTACTAATATGCATTTTTCACTTTTTGTGCCAAAACGCAGAAAAATGTTTAGTGAAAAAAAACTGACGTAGAAATGTAAAAATACGATAATTTTGTATGCAAAGCCGAATATCAAACGACCGTCGCATAAAAATGCTTTTTTGTAAATGCCTTAGTTTCCGTAGGTACCGTCGATATTAAACTTGAAATAGGTTCTTCATTTAAAGCAAATATTTCACATTATAAATCAAAATAGTAACTATGACAAGTATTTTGAAATAATAATAATTTTATAAACAAATCTATACCTATAAAACTCAATGTCTGTCTGTCTGTCTGTCTTTTCTCTATACAAATCCACACCATTTGTCCGATTCGGTTCAAATTTTGCATAATTATGCTTTGGGACCCGGCGAGTAACAAAGGCAACATATACCCCCTATCTCATGCCCCTTTCCCTCCCCCTGACATATTTTCGATAAAAATCGGACTCAAAATTTGGAAACTTATTCTTTAGGACTTGGCGAGTAACATAGGCGATATTTCCTTCCTATTCTCATACCCTTTCCCTCCTCCTGACATATTTTCGATGCTAATCTATACCGTTCGAATCAAAGCTTTATTTCCCCCACAAATTTATTTTCAACTTAATCCTTGACCCGTGCAACGCCGGGTAAGAATAGCTAGTGTAAAATATGGGTAAATTGTATATATTTTCATTTTCATTTTCAATCACTTCGTGTGGGTGAAATTTTTGAGAATGTCATTTTGGATGAATTAATTATTATTATTGCTAAAATGCTACTTAAAAATGATTAATTAATCTTCGCAGGCTTTATCGTAGATAAATATCCGACAGGGTTTATACGTTCTCATCTAATATTATTGTCACGTATTCGTGGCAATGGGATTAAAATAAAACTATAAATAATTTAATTAAAATATTTTAAAGCTGAAGATAATTCAATTTGATTAAAATGTGTAAAATATTTCAATTTATACAAAGTTATAACTATGTACATATTATGATCTAGGGCATTTAATTTAGCTCTTGCAAGGTTGATAAAAGATTCTCAACACTACATAGATAGGTACGTGAAAGATACGAGTATTACTTAATGAAATTCAAAAGATGAAGAACCACACGTTGCTTTCCTGCTATGCATATTCATCGATTTACATCAAAGTTTATTATATATATAAATATGATAGTACCAAGCTTTGCATGATTTTCGCCAAGTTCTTGTACACTAGCCGAAAGTCCGCACCATGTCTTATACTTCGACCATCTGGACAGCAGATTTTGTTCGCTGTCAAAATTGTGCAATATTCTGCGTTAAGCACTAGTCAACTTACACTGAATAGTTTGGACGGAGATTGTTTAATCTCTTTTCGACCCGTAGCGCTGTATGATTAGATTCTCAGTACATCCTATAATTTGTAATAATCGATCATAAAATATTTTTAATATTTATGACATTTTATCGAATTTATAAAGAACTTTGTTTTTATTATGTTATTTTTCTTCAAAAATAGCAAAAAAAATTTACGGTGACATCTATACCTATAAAACTCAATGTCTGTCTGTCTGTCTGTCTGTTCTCTATACAAATCCACATCGTTTGTCCGATTGGATTAAAATTTTGCATACTTATGCTTTGGAACCCTAGGCTTTGGTAACATAGGCAAATTTCCCCCCTATTCTCATACCCATTCCCCTCCCCCTGACATATTTTCGAGGCAAATCTGTACCGTTTGACCGATCAGACTCAAGATTTGGAAACTTATTCTTTAGGACTCTGCGGGTAACATAGGCTATATTTCCTCCCTCCCTTATTACGTTTTCTCCTCCCTTGATATATTTTCGATACAAACCTTTGTTTCCCCCCGCAAATTTATTTTCGACTTAATCCTTAACCCGTGCAATGCCGGGTACGAACAGCTAGTTATTTATAAAATTAATAAAATGAAATAGTTTTCACAACTTTTGTATTCAAAAATATCAATGTGTTTCAGAGCCCATGGCCCCGTTGTCAGGCTTTTTGAATTTAATTTTGTTAGTATATAAATGTATTCTGAAGAAGAAACCATGGGCTCTGAAATATGTTGATAATTTTAAAAAAACTAACCCATAAAAACCAAGTTTTTATTATACTCCCTTTCTCATTTGTATTGATTCCAATTTGATACTCAATCAACATATTCCTCTTGCTTTATATTCATTTGGTAAATCTATTCCATGTATATTATTATCCTTAAAACTTATAAATTATTGAAAACGTAATAATTGGTATAGGGTGGCAAGGCGTCGGCGAAACCGTCTGATCGGACCCATGGCTTGAGTCATACTAGCTGAAACAGGTTTCACGCCTTCTACTCGTCGGGCTCTTTTCTCATTTGTATAGTTTCCAATTTGAAAAAACCGTTGAAATTTCGAAAAATCCAAAATTTTACTAATTTTTTATTTATTTTTTCTTATTTATATATTTTTTCTATTTATATTTAAAATATCATTTTTATCGTCGCCACGATGCATGCAAAGTTTCAGCTCGATTGGATCACGGAAAAAGGGATAAAATCGATCCAAAGTTTTTTCGGCAGACAAGCAGACGCTACGAGTTAAAAGAAAGGGAGTAATAAAAAAATGGTGAAAACTAAGTTTTTTTTATTAATTGAATGTTTATATTATTGCCTATGAAACTATAGCGTTGACATGTACCTTAAAACGCTATCTTCCACGCCAGTGATTCTGGCATGGTTTGCAAAGGTATTGATAAAATTAGCCTGACGAAGATCGGATGCCTTTACCTCTATCTAATAGATTTGTACTCACCCCGTTTCTGCTCCCACAGGTACCACTTCGCGAACACTCCGCCAGCTGACGTGTGCCAAATAAAAGAGCTATTGCAATTTATCGTGTATTCAGAATTAAGACATAATTAAGGTTAAGGTTTTGTATTATGTCGCGGAACTAGATAATGTATTGCATGCGCGGTAGGAACGTTTTGCATCAAAAAGCGCACTCCCGAGAATTGATTTGCGTTGTTAGCTGGCTGGCGATGGCAGAGCGAATGAAGGCCGTTCCAGGTGACTACTGGTCTTTCGCTCCGCAGGTAGTTCTGCAACTTCTGGAAGGTTCTCCCGTCGAGCCGCTCCTACTGGCCTTGAAATGGCGCTAGTGTATAGTTTTCGTCCCTTAGTCAGGTCCGCCACAAAACTATCGTTTTAAAACTGGCCAGACTGAAGCTCGATGTCTCGCGTTATTTTGCGAAACCTCTTTTTCAAAATTAATTTAATCATTTGTTTTTTCTTTGATATTTTCGTGTTTGCGTTATTTTCGAATATGACTTCTGATGTGGTACTCGACCACGCGACTACATACTCCAAACGAATGCATGGAGCGTTTTTGTGTTGATCGCCTCCGTTTGACCTCCACAACGAGCCTCGTGGACGACCGGAGACTATAGATAATAAAGATGAATTTAAAGCTATAGTAGAAGGGGATTAATCTCAGACCACTTCAGAATTAGCAACAACTTTCAAGGTGACAAAATGATATTGATTCTTTTGCGTCAAATTAGGAAAATAAAGAAGCGCGGATAAATAGTACCGTATGTAGGAAGACAGCAAACTCGCGGCGAGGCTTTCCTTAATTTGTAAAGTCGGTACATTAAAAAAATAAATCTGAATCAGAATTTTACTTTTGATGAAAAGTGGAACATAACGAAAATGATTGGACCAAACGATGTTCCAAGCGCAAATTAATTCAAAAGATACTGCTTGCGATTATATGCTGAAGCTGTATCGGCATTATTCATTACAGCTTTTTGAGATCTGGCACAGTAATTACTGAAGAGCATTACTGTCGAGAATTTAAAACGATGATGGACTAGCTCGTTATCTGAAAACCGAGTGTTGTCAATTACTCTAGCGCACTACTTCTCCATGTCAAAGCTCGTCCACACACTGCACAATGGACCATCTTAAAATTACAGGCGCTTCGACTTGAAACTTTCCGTCATCTATCTTTCTACTCGCCAGACTTTGCACCAACTGATTTACATTTTTCTGGAATATGGATAAGTTTTACAAGGAAAAAATTTCAACTACGATGTGGTGGTGAAAAACGCTTTCAAAGAATTCGTCAATTCCCGTCCCCAGAATTTCTATAGCAAAGGTATCAATGAAACTTTAAAAAGGCAAAGGTGCATTGATATCAATGGTCAATACTTCGATTAATTATATATATATTTTTACATAAAAAAAATAATTGAATTTTTTATATAAAATGTCACAATATATATAGACTTTATAAATCGGCAAATTTATATTTATAGGGACCTGATGCAACAACGTTAGTTGGTAAGGTATTGGTCTTACCGCGTTAAAAAATGGTAAAGATTTTATATACTTTATTCTAGCACCACTAAATTATTTCACCATAGCATTACTCCACTTACGAATTGAAAGCATCATCATTAAATCGACTTAAGCCAATCACTTGCTACATTTAATCTTCTCTTCCTCAATCTCTACTCTGACTCCTACCTCCTCATCCTTTTCCCCCATCCCTATTCCCGTGTTACTATCAATACTAATCAATTTAGCACATTTCTTCATTGATTAGCATTGTTTTACTTATCCAGAATTGTATTTAATATACTACATTAACTTAAATATAAGTGAATTTTTGGTATTAGTTTATGCAATTTACACTGTGCTCTAACATTATAATGATTGAAATCGTTAAGATTCCCTAATAAATAAATTAAATAAGTAAAATAACTAATAAATATATTTTCTGAAACCACCATTTCCTTCACCAGGGTAAAAAACAATTTTGTATTACCCTGGCGAAGATTATCATTTTCCATCTATGGTGGAAAATGGTTATCTTTTCCATGAAACAGTATATAGATTCCTTATTTAATTGAGAATATTAATTTTTGGAGCATTCCCGTTGGTTAATAAAATCATTTCATCGGTTTAAATCAATTACCTCTCTTAATTTTCCAACGGAAAGTTTTATACCTTTAGGCCTTGTAAAAGTATTAATTAGTTACACACCTTTAGCACTCCCTTATAATTGTCCACCTAATATAAAGTCGTAATTAAATTTATCAATAGATATATTTTGTTAGTAGCGTAATAGTGAAACGATTCCCAGTTTAGAAATATATAAGTACATGAATAAATTTAAGCACTTTCAATTTTATTTTCAACTATTTGTTTTTTTACCGATTTCGGCATATCATAGCCATCTTCAGACTGGTACGTTATTCTCTTAAACTAGGGTAATCTAACATTATATTTACTTATTTATTTTACTTTTTAATTTAACAGTAATTTTAGAGTACAATTTTAGTGCAGAGGTGCTTAACAGTCTGTATATATAATGTTGATAAAGTAGTGAATTTTTAATGTTTCTATATAATTTTAAAAGGTTGGTGATAATTCGAATCTAACATGGGGATATTTCTCCCATTATAACTGTCACGTGTCATGGATGCGGGAGGAATTAATGAAAACGCTGGCATTTAATACAGGATTTATTGAATTACTGATTAATTAATTAAAACGAACATAAAGAGTCGCTTAACACTATTAAATGTAACTCTATTCTTTAAATTAAACTATTTCGTAAATTTGTGACTCGTAAATATATACTTTATAATCGCTTTAACACTTTATTCACTATTCACTAGAACAACCCATCCAATTTTAGCACGTTTTATTTGCTCCGGTTTATTTCGCTACCTAAGAACTTTTCCAGATTATTCGCTCAAATGTCGCACAAAACTAAGCACTTCACTTAATTATCTGTCGCTTAGTTCATACGCCTGATGGTAACACTGTTTTCTCTTCGTGATTCCGCTAGAGCCGCGTCGTAAGAAACGTCAGAATTACAATGGCCCTTCGCGGCCTGAATCCGTTTATTTATACCCAATAACATTGGATTTCCGAACCCTCGAGAATTCTCTAGTATTTTCTAGACTTTTCTAATATTTACTCGTAAGGTCTCGTAACTTCCAGATGTTCCTGGGAAGTTACAAACGTCCCTCGAAAGTTGTAGGTAATTCTTGACCCTACAATAGTATTGTATCAACTTCAAACGTAATTATTTTTAGCCTCGTTACATTACTATAATTTTGAAAATAATATGTGTATTGTATTCATGAAACATCTGGATTTTATTATTTTCATGATACCTTAAAAGTATTTATATATTTTAGAGAATTAAGGTATTTCAACCAAATATTTGTCTTCTATACCTACACAACTTGATAACATTAGTATAATGGATATATTAACGGGGGCTGAGCACTTAATTTCAGTTGTTCATTTATAACGAATGTAGAGTGATAATTTGTAATAATTCTAGTTTATATAATTTTCCCATTTTGAGACGTGGAGAATTTTAATAGCTATCTTTATCGAAAGAGAATAAAAAACAGAAAAAGAACAATAAATAGTTGAAAAAAGTTTAAAAAATGTTTTAAATAAATCATTAAAATATCCTACCCCATATTAACCGTTTCAAAATATAAAATAAATATAATTGAGAATTAATTATAGAAGTCTCACAGAGACGAAACTGTTTATACATGAGAAAAATAAAATACAGAAGTATTATTACCAGTTGCCAAATCCATGTATACTAAATTGCTAATGAGAAAACGTACTTATGTGAAAAACAACAGATGTCTCTAGCAGAGACCGGTGCAATATATGAAATGTTCTTGATTTGAAACATACCTATATAAAGAACTTTCAAAAATTTGATAATGTCTGGATGTTCTTAGGATAAACTTGGTGAACGTTGCATTGTGTAGTGTTCACATAAGCCAGCTCATAGGTTGTATGCCATGAGTCTTCGTAAAAGAGACTTCCATCATACATAAACAGCTTCGTCTCTGTAAGTCTTCTATAATTTATCCTTAATTAATAAATCATCCTTCTTGGGACCAAATCCAGTAACTGTGTTCTAAGAAGATAGTTACATATAAAAATATTGTTAAAATAAATATACTTTATTTTTTATACAGAAAATGTAAAGTCAGAACAAATTTACGATAATAGACAAAATATGAATAAACGAAGATTGCGGAAATAAGATTAAATTGGAAACAACTAGAAATGCAATGAACAACGTCGCTAAGAAATTCGCTCAAATTCCAGTCAGAACAAATATATTTTTTAAATAACCTACTCATTTAAAAGCAAAAACATTTATTCACACTCAATTATCCATCTTAGGAGAATCAATGTACACGTTTATGGATGCACTGTTGCATGTAATAGATGATTCAATAACGAAATAAGCTGTATTGGTTGATGGAAAATTTTCGCGTATATATTAGCGATATCATTATTCTATTAAGCATACGATATTAAATT
This sequence comes from Agrypnia vestita, assembly GCA_016648135.1. NCBI lineage: Eukaryota > Metazoa > Arthropoda > Insecta > Trichoptera > Phryganeidae > Agrypnia > Agrypnia vestita. The sequence continues at coordinate 27,827 of JADDOH010009179.1, read as the reverse complement.
GACTTCTCTCAAGGCTTGAATCAGAATCAGAAAATTTTCGCGTATATATTAGCGATATCATTAGTCTATTAAGCATACGATATTAAATTGACTTCTCTCAAGGCTTGAATCAGAATCAGAAAATTTTCGCGTATATATTAATGATATCATTTGTCTATTAGGCATACGATATTAAATTGACTTCTCTCAAGGCTTGAATCAGAATCAGAAAATTTTCGCGTATATATTAGCGATATCATTAGTCTATTAAGCATACGATATTTAATTGACTTCTCTCAAGGCTTGAATCAGAATCAGAAAATTTTCGCGTATATATTAGCGATATCATTAGTCTATTAAGCATACGATATTTAATTGACTTCTCTCAAGGCTTGAATCAGAATCAGAAAATTTTCGCGTATATATTAATGATATCATTAGTCTATTAGGCACACGATATTAAATTGACTTCTCTCAAGGCTTGAATCAGAATCAGAAAATTTTCGCATATATATTAGCGATATCATTAGTCTATTAAGCATACGATATTAAATTGACTTCTCTCAAGGCTTGAATCAGAATCAGAAAATTTTCGCGTATATATTAGCGATATCATTAGTCTATTAAGCATACGATATTAAATTGACTTCTCTCAAGGCTTGAATCAGAATCAGAAAATTTTCGCGTATATATTAATGATATCATTAGTCTATTAGGCATACGATATTAAATTGACTTCTCTCAAGGCTTGAATCAGAATCAGAAAATTTTCGCGTATATATTAATGATATCATTAGTCTATTAGGCATACGATATTAAATTGACTTCTCTCAAGGTTTGAATCAGAATCAGAAAATTTTCGCGTATATATTAGCGATATCATTAGTCTATTAAGCATACGATATTAAATTGACTTCTCTCAAGGCTTGAATCAGAATCAGTCACAGAAAAATCCGCCGACGTAACTAGTACATATTGCATACTGGCGACCTCTATTGTAGAAGAGAGAACACTCCACAACAAAGTGCATACAATTTACGCCCTAGATAGCAGCACCTTTAATCAGTCCGACCTCCACCTCCGCGGGTAAAGGTCGTCCTCCTGATGACGTTGGATAAGTATTCAACGAAACGTCGAGATTCGCTTCTCGGTAATACATACGGTGCGTACAAAATATCCGAAATTACAGTTAAATTAGATATTAATATTTCTTTTCAAATCATATAATTTTTTTTTTCATCGTCTTAGTTTCTTACTCTCGTTTCCGTCTTTCTTTTACGTAAATAAGTTTGTTTAATTTTCGTTAATACTTACTTACTTACCATCACGCCATTTTCCCACGGGGGTTAGCAGAGGAAATACAGCGCCACACTATTCTGTGCTGACACACAACTCTCACTCCATCCACATTCATACATCTTCGCATGCAAGCTCGACGGTTTTTATTTTTTTTTAGTATGGACTATCTTTCAAACTGTGGTCATGCCATGTCTTCCGCAGTCACTCCATCTTTCTGGCGCCGTGAACACTTGCCCAAACCACCTGGGCGACCGTTTTTATTCTATAATTATGCTAAGATCAGCTTTACGTCAAAAAATAAATTAAAAACGATTTTAATGACAGACATCTACATGACTTGTAGTGTACACGCGCACCTGCTAAACGATTCGCAGTTTAAACTGTCGTTGTCATCTATAATCTAAGTCGATACAACTCGTCCCAAAGCAGGGCAAACAAAGCCAAACCCTGTCAGTGATTACAGCTCAGTGTAGCTACAAAGCATTGAACGCCTAAACGCGATAACCAGGAAGTGAGAATAATGAAATAGTTTTAAAAAAGATTTATTTCTTTGGATTTACTTTATTTCGCTGTCAATCAACAGAAACAATTTACCCGTTTCCTCAAGCACGTGTTTTAAATTTATATTGTAATTGTGAAAAGATAATTTTTATCAAAGGTAATAAAACAACTATAATGCGCACGTGATCATTGACGGAAACATTCTGCAACAGCAGAGAGCATTAATCATCAGGGGCCCATTGTCCAGGACTACGTGTTGTTAATCATTTGCTTGGGCGGTCAAGTACCGGGCGACAGAGGAAGTGTATTCACCCTACAGGCCAATGGAATACAAGCTGACCTACTGTAAACACACTGAGAAGTGTTAATTCAGGTCCGAGCAACGTAACAATCTTCGGCTTCCTCAGAACGCCCACTGCACACGTAATCCGAATTGTCCACTGTGCCCTGTGGAATATGGAGAAAGCATGTACGGAAGTCTTTATCGGATGTCCAGGGTGTCTGTCTACAGGGCCTACAAACTATATTTTGGCTGTTTTAAATGAACACTTTACGCAGTGTTTCATGAAGAAGTATTATGTTATATTACACCGGCTGTTCATAGGCGGCGTTAAGAATTTTGCTAAAAGTAAGTTTGTGGGGATACACCAAAGTTCCATTATATTGCAAAGTCTCTAATAAAAATAATGTTTCCATTTAATTAAGGCTGGGATGGAAGGGATGTTCAGGGGGAACGTTGTCTACGTTCCATGCCGAGTCCAAAAGAATAAGTACGCAAACTTTGGGTCAGATCGGTCAAATGGTGTAGATTCGTATAGAAACAAACAGAGAGACATTGTTTAATATTAGGTCCTTACATATGAAATTGGCGTTTTGCCGTACTGGCAAATTTGATCTCAAATATCTTCTCTTTGGTTAGGAATTCCAAATCCAAATTTATACAGCTATTTACTCATGTATTTGTGTTTTGAAAATTATAATTCATTTGTTTTTTCCTCAATTGTTTTTTTCTTCGCGTTACTCAGTTTACAAAATGAAAAACTTGAAATATCGCGTTATTTACGAGAACGAGTTCCTCCGTGGCATCAGTGTTGCAGAAACGGCTTGAAGGATTAATGATGTGTATGGCGACGGCGCCGCAAAAGAAAACACAGTGCGTTTTTGGTTCCAACGTTTTCGTTCTGGAAATTTCAACCTGCAGAACAAGCCCCGTGGACGGCCGGAGACCAAAGTTGATAATGAAGAATTGAAGGCTATTGTGGAAGCGGATCCATCGCAAACCACATTCGAGTTAGCTGCAGGCTGCGGTGTTAGTGATAAAACTGTTTTAATCCACTTGAAGCAAATTGGTAAGGTGAAAAAGCTTGAAAGGTGGGTACCTCACGAAATGAGTGAAGCAAATCAACAAACGCGCGTTGACTGCTGCGTTGCATTACTCAACCGGCACATTAATGAAGGGATTTTAAATCGAATCATTACCTGTGATGAAAAGTGGATCCTGTACGATAATCGGAAGCGCTCATCGCAATGGCTGAACCCTGCCGAACCAGCCAAACCATGCCCCAATTGACTCCAAAAAAGTTACTTGTGAGCGTTTGGTGGACTAGTGCTGGTGTCGTTCACTACAGCTTTCTTAAATCTGGCCAGACGATTACGGCAGATGTCTATTGTCAGCAACTGCAAACCATGATGGAGAAGCTAGCTGCTAAACAACCGAGGCTGGTTAATCGCTCTAGGCCACTGCTGCTTCATGATAACGCTAGACCACACACTGCACAACAGACGGCTACCAAATTAGAGGAGCTTCAATTGGAATGTCTAAGACATCCACCGTACTCTCCGGACCTTGCCCCAACAGATTACCATTTTTTTCGAAATTTGGATAACTTCTTGCAAAGGAAAAAATTCAATTCTGATGGGGCAGTCCAAACCGCCTTCAAAGATTTTATTGATTCCCGTCCGAATGGTTTTTTTTAGTAAAGGGATCGATGAACTACCTATGAGATGGCAAAAGTGCATAGATAGCAATGGTACATACTTTGATTAAATAAATATATTATAATAAAAAAAAATCGGCTTTATGTTCCTCCCATACTAAACGCCAATTTCATATGTAAGGACCTTATATTTATAGATGTAAACACGCTCGTATTCGAATGCAACGTTGTGCCAGAATTTCAACTCATTGGCCGACTTCTTTTCGAGTTTTGCGATTACAAACATACGCAGGCTGAATTTATATAAACGAGTATATATAGATTTTACATATTTTTGGGAAATAAGATTTCTATTTCTCAGCGAAGATATTCTATATAAATTTTAATGAAGAAAAACTTTTCAAACCACATATGGTGATATCAATGTTGTATCAAATATGTTAAAAAATTATATAAATAAAATATATTACAACTTTCATAAAATTGAATGGATGGTTGGTGGTTTTTTAGAAAAATTGGTGAATGTTACATTGTGTGAAGTGTTCACTGTGTCCACAAAAAATGAAGGTGAATAGTAATATATTCTTGATCTTGTAATAAATTACTTAATAATGGGAGTAAATTTGATGCATTTTATATTTAAAATGTCCTAAAGGTATCTGTTTTTTGGGGACTGCGCTATGCTTAATTCATGCATTCTTAATTATTTCGTCAGACAATTAATCATAAGTTAGTCGTGTCATTTGCGTAATTTGCGTAAATTATTGGTAACAGAAACAAAACATACATTAGTATTATTGCATATTCTTCTTACGAGGCACTAAAATTAATACGAAGCACGTAAATAGATATTAAAAATTCTTAACGAGTAGGTACTTCCTCAACATCCGGACATAATGAGACATTCAGACAATAATTTTACAGCACAGCATCCCTGTATATTTATCATTTCCATAATAACAACGCATTACTAACGCAAAAATCTGTTAATTGTTTCTGTTTACGTTGTCACAACACTAGCTGGTTTGCCCCGCTTCGCCCGGGACCATAATTCGGCGAGCATAGAATTAAGTTGACGTCTCTTTTTTGTTGGTTTCGGCACCTGTGATTGAATTACTTTGCTGAACCGTCTTTGCCTTGCCAAAATATTAACAGATATTTTAGCGCACCGTAGCTGCACTATTTTTCTATAATACGTTGAGGTGTATTGCTTCGGCGTTAAATGCTAATGTCTCGCTTGTGCATTTATTATCGACGACATTATAATTCGTTCTGGAACCTCTTGACTTACCAACACACTTCGGCACTCGGTTTGGAACCTTATAGATCTTTCTGAAACTTTCTCCATCCCGAACTTTCTAGAGCATTCTGAAACCTTCTCTAAATCTTCAGGAACCTTCTAGACTCACCTATAAACTCCGCCTCTCAATTTGGAACCTTATAGAAGTTTCGGGAATCTTCTAGAATGTTCTCTTTCTAGAACTTTCTAGAGCTTAAGCAAACGTTCTGGAACCTTCTAGACTCACAGACACATTCCGCCACACTGTTTGAAACATTAGAAAATTTTCTTGAGAAGCATAGAGAATCTTCTAGGACGTTCTCCTTCCAGAATATTTTAGAACTTTATCAAATGTTCTGGAACTCCACAATCACCGACACACTCTACCACTTTGTTTGGAACCTTATAGAGGTTTCGGAAATCTTCCAGAATTTTCTAGAGCTTTATCGAACATTCTGGAACCATCTAGATTCGCCGGCATACTCTGACACTCAGTTTGGAACCTTTTAGAACCTTCTTAAACTTTCTCTTTCATGAACATTCTGGAACCTTGGAGAACTTTCTTTAGAATAATAAAAAATCTTCTAGAACGTTCTCCTTCCAGAACATTCTAGAACTTTATAAAACATTGTGGAACCTTCTACAGTCACCGACACACGCCGCCACTTTGTTTGAAACCTTATAGAACTTTCGGAAATCTTTTAGAACGTTCTCCTTCCAGAACTTTCTGGAGCTTTATCTAACGTTTTGGAATCTTCTGGTCTCACTGACATACTCCGCACTCAGTTTACAACCTTATTGTACTTTGGGGAATATTCTAGAACGTTCTCTTTACAGAACTTTCTACAGCTTTATCGAACGTTTTGGAACCATCTAGACTTACTGGCATATTCCGCCACTCAATTTGGAGCCTTATAAAAGGTTCTTGAACTTTTTGTTTCCAGAAACTTTTAAAGCATTCAAGAACTTTCGTGAACGTTATGGAACCTTCTAAATACACCGACACACTCCGCTACTTAGTTTGTAATCTTATAAAATTTTCGAGAATTTTCAAGAACATTCTCCTTCCAGAACTATCAAGAAATTTATTGAATGTACGGGAACTTTCTAGGCTCACCGACACAGTCGGCGCGCCTATTTTGAAACAATCTGAAGCATTTGCGGCTTTCCCTTAACAAAACAATGTGCTAGAAAGCACATTTTCTTCACCCACTCCTACCCACGCACAGCCACCCCCACCAAACTCGCATATTTTCGATGTGACACTAAGGGCTGTCCACCACCACAATCACCAGTGGGTGGTTGTGGAGAAAATTTGGCGGGTAGGGAAACACGGGTTTCTTTTTATATATATATATATATTTATATTATATATATATTGGAGTTAGAGGTGCACTAAATAAACAAGTCCTTACGTAACGTAATGTAAAATGAGAATCGTCCAAACGTATCTGATTACATTCAATGCAGGATTGTTATCTAATGAAATAGATACCCAATCGGGAATATTCCCACAAAATTAATTTCTTTAGCCGTCCACCTAGCGTGCTACATTTCAATAAGAAGCTACCTAGAGTATTACTCAAAATAAACAAACTTAAAAAAAAAAACTAAACTGTCTTCGAAAAAAACCTCAAAGAAAAACTCACTACCTAAAAACACTAAAAAGTGAAAAATAAACTGAATTAAATAAATAATTCTTAGTGTTTTTAGGTAGTGAGTTTTTTATTGAAGTCGGTTTATTTATTTTTTAAGTTTGTTTGTTTTTCCTTTTTTAGTGTAAGTAATCGTAGGTACGTAGTAATTTCACTTCCTATTGAAAAAAAAACCACGATGACATATCGTAAAATTAGTGGACAACCATTGGAACGGGAAAAGCGTAAGTGGCGTTTCATCAAATGGCTAGTAGTAGATGACATCTTTATGATTTCATATGAATAATTCACATACGCTTCCAGGAGTTTAAAAATAACAATTTACTATTTGGTGAAGTAAATTTGTTGTTATTTGGCAGTATGATGCAATTAACACCATTTAAAGTGCATTGGTGCTTCGAACAACCACCGTGCTCAAACGCCGAAATACGCTTATGGCAACAGTTCTTCTGCGAACTCACTTTCAAGATGCGCCAAAGTAGCGATGTGGAGTTTGTCGATTTATTAAATAACGTGAGCTCACAATCCCGAAAATTTCGTGTGAAAGACGACGAGTTGAACAGGTTGGTGAATTCGCAGATTCTTACTTTTAATTCGTTAAATAAATGTTAATTCGCAGTTGCACTTAGAATTTTTCTTACTATTAAATTGGTAGATGACGACAACTCCAAAATGACGGACCAAATGCTTCAGTCAAGTCAGGTGTACACCTTGTGTGCTATCGATGAATCGCGAGAGGCAGCAACCTACGGAAAACGACCACCATCAAATGTTATTACTGCAGATGTAAATAACAGTAAATGCACATGTTGAAACTGTGAATAGGCTCCAGAGTTATGTATTTCTGTTACTGAGGGCCTGGCAACAGGGCAAAGGGACTCGTGTCCAAATTTAAATGGCCTGCACTTCGCCGAGATCAAATAGAATCGGGCGAGTTACCCGATTCAGTTTTTATAAAATTTGATAACGACACTATTGGCACAAAAATGAATGACAGTGACGGGTTAGTTGCCATAGCGCCTGTGTCAATAACTTATCAGGCAACCAAAGACTACGGGGATGTTGAACAGAGAACGCTTCCGCTAATCCTCAGTTGGGCGGTTACGGTGCACTAACTTAAAAAGTACGATTCAAGATACATCTCTTGTACCTAAATATATGCACATGTTTGTAGTTGAAAAATATTAACCAGACTTAAATGAACACAAGTGAAAAATAAGAAGTGACAAATTGACTTACATTGAAAGAGTAGTCATACAAAATATTGTAATATTAAACTGAATATTTTTTCTCGTCTGATTATCTGACGAGTTAAAAAGTGTTATAGGAGGATTAAAAATTATTTGGCTTCAGGTGAGCATGATTTTAATAAAATAATTGAAAAGATGTGCAAATTTTTTTAATTGTTAACTTTGATCAGATATTTAAATAAAACTTCACGTCGTGAGTCTATTCCGCGTATTTATGACTAAAGTTAGGCAAAATGAAAAAAGACGGCGGTCATTTGCTGGAAAGTTATTCTTTACAGTCTAATTTAAATATAAACAGACTTCGTATTAATTAAGATAAATTATAGAAGTCTCACATAAATGAAGCTATGAATATGAGAAACGTGTGTGGAAGTTTTTTTATACGATGGACCAGAGCTTACTGTACGAGCTGGCTTAAATAGTCACTCTAAATAATGTAACATTCACCAATTCCATCGTAAGTACATCTAGACATTATCAAATTTTGAAAGATCTATATACGTTCAAACCTGAGAATCTTTCGTTTATTTGTTAATGCGCTAGAGACATCTGCAGTCTTTTCTCATGAATTAGTTAGTACCTATACATAGGTTTTCGCAGTTGCTAATGATACCTTTATATTATTTAAAGTGGGGACTTAATCATTAGTAGAAAATTAATGATTGCTCTCGGGTCACCCGCTACCAAATTGAACACTTATCATCTTTGCTCATCCGTTTCCTCCAGGGCTATTGCACATCATAACGGATGATAGCACCCGGAACGGGATGGTAGCGAGACGCATCATGTTGGTAGTCATCTTCAGGAACATCGATGCATGAATCATTTTTCTCGTATTTCTTTGTAAATTATTGGAAAAGCAGTTCTTTCGTTTATATGTATACGTCTCTAGAAGAATTAGAGATCATACACATTAAACAACATAACGCAAGATTGTGTTGTTTAAAAAATACGCTATTTTTTTAAATCTTTGTAGGACTTCATAATTTTTTTTATTATTAAATATTTCCATTCATTTTTTTTCCATTTCCAATCACGATATTTAACGGATCAGACAATTTAAATAGTGTGTTCAATGTATCCCTGTACGAATATGTCCCTGCCACGGCATTGTTTACCATCGGCTCGGCGGATAAACGGATAAAGGCTTTGACGCTGAAGTAGGCTGATCTCATTGACATGAAGCAGATTGGAGTATCGTGTAATGGTCACGTGATCAAGTCGACAGAGTGATTAATTGCATCTAGCTATCTATTTTGATGCTACCTAATGTGCTGAATTCAATAGATTTATTGAATTAAATTTTATCTCTTCCATTTAAACAGTCAGTCGTCTTTAAAAGGTATAAAGTGTAGAAAAATAAATTAGCAAGTTTGTTTCGGGCTCATTATTAAATAAGATGTCTTAAAAAATGATCTGTTGTCTACATGTCATGAACTATTGAAATCATGACGTGTTTTCATGTCCATAATCTAATTAATAAGCTTAAAGTTCAAACGTCAAATGAGCTTAATAATAATAATAAACTCGACTAGATACATCAAAATCGAATAAGAAAAAAATGAGAAAAAGATCTATGCGTATATAGGCTCACTTATAGGAGTTTAAATAAGGAGATAAATAAGGTCATGTTAAGTTGATTAAGTAGCAATAATTGTTTCGAATTTGCGAATTATCTTTTGGTTATGGATCATTATTTTGATATTAACAATGGTTTACAAATTTTACGTACAAATTATAAGGAATTGCAATTCGATAAATAAGAAATTAGGAAATAAGAAAAAGTGCATAAAGTAAATTTAATATTATAAATAACTAGGTCCTTTTTACAAATAGCTGTCTTTTAAATTTGCTTTCATGTTAGCATCTTATTAAATATTTATTCGTTTCCCAAATATATATATATTTTTAATTTTTAGTGTCTATACTTTAACTTTTGATTTTTAATTTGTTTACATTGTATCCTGACAGTAATTTTTAATTGTTCATTTGTTTAATTTAATTGTTTTTGTTCTGAATGAAGGTTAAACTTGGTGACTTACTATTTTAATTATTAATTATTAATATTTATTAATTATTAATTAAAATAAATAAATTAAAGGTGACATTATTATTAAAATTAAACACAAATTACTTTGTTTTCACCACTTTATAAGATAAGATAATAAGATTCGAGAAAAAAGTTCTCTTCTTCAGGATTGTTTGTGTACTAAAATTATTTGTATATAAAACTATGTAAGTGTGTTACGGTGAAAGGAATGGCATGGGGTTGGGGAGGGTCGGAGCTGTTAATTATGGAATGACATCTCAAGGGGATGGAATCTTAAGTGGAAAATATTCAATAGTAGGTTGTGCACAAATTATGTCTGGTTAATTTGTGCACAGCCACAATTGAATATTTTTCCATTTGTTACATATAAATATAATTCTCTTGGTAAATATTACTTCAGATAAACCACCGTCATCATATGTACGCCGAATAAATGCTATTACAACATATTAATTGAATTAATTATACATAAGCCGAAAAAACATTATAATATTTTAATTGAATTTATCATACGTACGCCAAATAAATGCTATTACAACTTTTAAATTGAATTTATCATACGTACGCGAAATAAATGCTATTACAACATTTTAATTGAATTTATCATACGTACACCAAATAAATGCTAATAATTTTTTTAATTAATATCGCAGATGTATCATGAAAGCCGGTGACCACCTGCCAATACAATTTAGAATCGCTATTGTAAATCTAGCGGTTAGGATTGATACATTCCGGCCACAATAACACGATACATGCAAACTTTGATATGCCAGGTAATTGATTTACATGCAATCCCGATTTGCGCCCTCATTTGTTGGTTAACCTGAAACATGATTCATTTGAATTTACATTTAATGTACTTTTAAAAATGTTTTCTCACCCACTGTAGATTTGATTCAACATATACCTACTTTAAGAATTATTTTCTAAGCACGTACTTGACGTGTTGTGCTTCTGTTTAAAACCCTCTATATTGACTTCACCGCCGGTCTTGGAAGTGAAAATAAACACATTTCCCGTCATGTTGTTGGTATTGTTTTGCATTTTGGTATTTTGAAGTTATTTAGAAATCTTAAAGATGACTTGTTTTGAATTTTATGCGATTATTTAAAATTATTTTTGTAAAGTATTTTCTATTTTGTGAATTGCTTGTGTTGAGAAAGCTGATCTTTTTTTATATGAATTTTGGAAATATTTGTCTGTACTAATCGATAAAACATTTCAATTTTATTTTACTATAGATCATTATGTTGTATCTGCCATTTGGTATTCATTTCTAAACCAAAATATTGTAAGTCCATGAATTTTTTTTTTTATAAATTATATTTCAGTATGTAATGTGGAAAGCAACTTTGTTTCTTTTAAATGAGTAAGTTAAATAAACAAACTATAATATGGAACTAAGAACTTATCTTTATATAACAAAATCTAATTTTCTAAGGTTTGCAAACTTTTGATTTCAGTTTCCTCGGTATGATAATTTATGGAGATACAATGTTTTAGCTTTTAGCCATCGATGTGCGGTTTTAACGAATACTCGTAATACTACATTTTCGTAACATCACATAAAATTGAAATAAAAAACTCTTCACATAAATTATATTTTAATTGTATTGGCATAGTATTTGAAAAAAAAAAGTTTTTTTTACATCGATTAACATCATCAATATCATAACATTAAAATAAGTCAGTGTACTTTACTGTGCTCTACGATTAAAATTTTATTGTTAATCATTTTATTGTTAAAGCACAGTGCATAGAACAATTATAAGTTTCACAGATGTTTAAGGCGTGATTAATTTAATACAAAGTTGTATAAGATACAATTTTTAAGTTAATTTATACTAAACAACAGACAATATTAAAGTGGAAAATGGTTAGCGACTATTATGAAAGTCATTACTTTAATATGAGTCCACCTGTTTCACGCTGTAAACCACCATGCGCAGGGCTTTCATCCGGCCATTGAAATCATTGAATCTCATTCATTAGTGCTGTACACATATACATAGTTATATTGCGCATTCATTTGTAGAGTGTATTGGATCAGCTTCCAAATACGAGTGACTCGAATCCATTAACTTTATATCAATCGTGCGTCTAGAAACGTCCAGAAACGCCTGGTTCAACCGAGAAGCAAAAGAAATCTAAAAAATACGTAAATATCAGTACGAAGTACGGTGCCGGCCGCGGCGCAGTTGTTGTCTTGTCGACAGTTTATTCAGTGCGAAATCGCCTGCAAAGTACGCGAGAAACGACGCTCAGTGTGGCCAGTCGCAAGGGAATCGAAGCGATAAATAAACCGAATAATCGAGGGTAGTACCTAATTGGCGAAATAAATAAATGCAATAAATACTGCGAGCGAGAACCAGATAGAATATCGTAGTAATGTTAAATACGTGTTACTTAGCGATAATAAAGTATTCATTTACGTGTGATATAGTGCAAAAAGGTGTAATTAAAAGAAATCTAGTTTAATTTATTTTAAGTGACTTTGTGCATTGAATACCATTAATTGATTATTAATTTGCAGTGTTTTCATTCTTCTTCCCTAGCCACGATAATGACAATATTTTAAACAGAAGTGACTTTTTTAAGCAATATTACCTATCAATTTAAATCCTATTACTATTTGAATTATGAAAACAAAATCTTTAGTCTTGCACTCGGAGTTCAAATTGTCTAAATAGAAGTTTGTGCCATTCTATTTTTTTCCTAACTCGTTTATGGTGTGGCAATAAATTAATTAGCACCTTTTTGGTTTCCGATTATATATAACTTCGGTTTTTGGTGAATTTCTGATAGTTGAATAAGCAAACTAAAAGTTATGTTTCACTATCCGAATAATGATTTCGACACTTTCCAATGGAAGCTAACAAACTAGTGAGCAATTTATCAGACATGCAGTGTTAAAAGGCGGTTCTTCAACTAACCACTGAACAAATAACTCAATTTGTACGTTACTTCTTTATCCAAAACAATAACAATTAATAACGCTTTCCGGGAAACATTCCGCACAACTATTCGCCGAGGAATTCTGAATATTCACAGCTGCTATATAAATCTACCACTGATTAGACCTCTTTGAATTATACTATTATAATTATACTTATAAACGTGATTTTTTTTATGCAAACCACTATGTTATTTTAATTTCTGAAAAGAGAATCATACTTAACAAGCACTCACTCACAGAAAAAATGTTATTCACATAATTTATATCTTATATCATACACAGTTATAAATTTTGCCATTTCCATTGATTAAAACCATTTTATCCAAAAAATAACCTACCAGCATTACGTTGTGTTATCTTATTCTTGTAAACTAATACATCCCTTTTCCACTTAATTTAACTGATGGTATGTAAATGATAAGTCCTGTGACAGTTGTTTTATAGATTCATTTCATTAATGGGGTAGCGGGGCATAGCGGGGAATCCCTATGAGGGCTCGCTTTATTTGGTCGTCAGTCGACACGTGACATTCACGTGCGATCCATGCCATTTCGACAGCCGTTTATGTTATATAAAAAAAATACAAAAAAACAGTGTTTTCGTTAAGAAAAAATACGTGAAATTAAACAGCAATTCTTTCTCGAATTCAATTATATATTGTGGTGGTTAGTTTTTCGTTTTGAAACAGTAACTTCTGTACTTCATAATTAAAAGTGCAAGATTGTCTGTGAAAAAGCTAAGATTTTGTCAGTTTATGTTTTGTTATTAAAGTAACGCTATGCCCCCACATAGGGAGCATAGTGGGGAAAATGCCATTTTACATTTATGTATTCACATATCGTAGATTTTTTATCGTAATCTTGAAAAACATATCCATAGTCGTTCGCAATGCATTAAACCATGATATTGAGTCAAAACTTGTTGTTTAATCATAATATTTTATCTTGTAGATATGTTTGAATCTTAAGTACCCCACTACGCCCCCCTCCTCTACATATTATTCAATTTAACTAAATATAGATATACATGCATGAAAAAAATACAAATGTATGCATGGAAATTTACAAATCAAATTATTGAATTGTAAATTTGAATTATTCAGAATAATTGTGATATCCACGTAGAATTGTTTCATGGAATAGTCATGCTATATTCTGTGTGTTGTTTTCTGGGATATTCTGCCATGTACATCTGACCCCTTTGGCCGACATTTCGGATCCCATTGCAGCAACATCAGCCCTGATGATGGACCCTGTACATAAAGTATATCCCACAAATTACGTAATTTATCTGACCTTCACTATATATTATGCAACAGAATTATATTTCTGTAGGTAATATATATAATTATTTAAACAAATATTAAGCAAAACAATATAGAGATTATGAAGAAACAACAATGAAAAATCAGTCTTAAATTTGTGATGAACCAAATATACACCTTATTACAAAGGGATGGTAAAGAAGCGATGATAAACTATCTTAATTCAGAGAGAAAATATGAATATTTTATTCGTATTCAAAAATCGTTCGTATTCGTTGCATCACTGAAAGCCCATGGGTACATACAATGCAAATTCTATAAATAGACTTGTTTACAATAAAAATCGACCCGTGTTAACGACCTTTAGGGCAGGGGAAGTATGAGGGAGGGGAAAATTCCTGGAATTTTTGGGCGAATTGTTGTAAACAAGTGACGTCAGCAGAAGATTTGAGGTCAAAATAAGCCTATAAAACGCGGGACGCATGGGGAGAGTGGATAGTGGATTTTAGACACTTGAATAGAGCGAAAGCTATGCCCGATTTAGAAAAACAGTTGTTTTCAAACTTTTCCTCGAAAATCTGAACCTTTATAATAAATATATAACTGAAGCTTCGAGTTTTCTATACTGGAAGATCTATCTATACAATCTAAGAAGGAAGACGAACTAAAATGGAAGACGGAACCCAAAGGGCAGGAAACAAGGAACAAATAATAAAGTGGAATACTTTGAACCGAGCAAAGACGTCTAAAAGGGTATTTCAGTTAAACTGATTTATTTATTTTTGATATTTCACGTACTAGTTCTAAATCATACACTAACATTTAATAGGTTTATTTGTCAAAAAGTAAATAATTAACGGTCGTACAAAACATTTAATTGAAGTTTCAGTTTCGAACTATAATGCGTAATAAGTAATAGATTCCTTAGTATTGTTTTTGATTGGTTTATAATTGTGCGATCTGATAGGCAAGGTTTGTCGTTCGTTGGACCGTCGAAAACCAGGGCTTGTGAAGATTGGTAATAGATGTTCCACCATGTCAGAGCATGACCACTATTCAAGGGTATACTAGAAATAGTGCGTTTTATGCAGCCTGAGACTTCAAGAATAGTGAGTACTGACTGTTTAAGGTCTGCTAAATTGCTAATGGAAGTACCTCAGGCTTTGGCAATCTTCGATCTGCCGGATGACATACTTTGGGGAGTGTATGAAGAATGATTAAATTCTACGTTATCTACATGAAATATGTATTTCAATTTCGATGATTCAGACAATCCGTCTGTTTGTCCCATTAAGTACGTTCAGGATAGGAAACAACTGACTTACCTTCATCATCATCATCATTAACATTATAAAATGATCCTGCGGGGCTGCCTATCGGCAACGTGTGCACATCACCGTTGGCCGAAATCACCATAAAGGACTGCATTATAATTATCTATTCAATAACTTCAAGGATACCTTTTCATCACACGAAATCAACACAGCAGTGCCAAAATGGATCCGTTTGACGCAGGATTAAGGATTCCCAGCGGATCTCTGTGCCACTAGCTTGATAACGTTGTATCACATTTCAAATCATCATCAGTTAACTTATGTCTACGAAAATCACCGTCAGACGCGAGGAAGGAATTCTGATGTGTATATGTCGCCGGAAACCTGGTACACTTCGTGGGATCACCATATTATTGCATGATACTCAAGCAATTAAAGAATATCAAGCCACAGGTTGACCTGTTCGTTCTAATGAGAGGGGGTTCATCATTTGTAAAAGGTCGGAACCCATCCGGAAGGGCGTACTTGGAGAAGCCCTTTCCACCCTTATCTTCGCGGAATGACGATCAATTAAATCTGACGTCATTCATATAGTCTTCAAATCATTTTAAGTATTTTAAATTCACGGGCTGCTAATAAAATAAAAACCTACTTCGAACCGGTCAAACTCGAGCATTCATAATGTAATTAGAATTTATATAAATGTTTCCTTCTTCCAAATTCATGAACAGAGGAGGCGAGATCTTCACTTCAATATTTCAAATCGAAAGGTAGGAAATTTATCATAATAACTGAATTTCTTATGTTTTTCATAAATTTGTTTCCATATATGTTTTTCTCTCCCGTCCGAATTAAATTATGTAACATAAATTTGTTCTCTCTCGTATGGTTTGATCACTGGAAATACAACACGTTTTCTCAAAGAACTTCGGGTTGCTTTGCGTCACAATGTGGGTACTAGACGATATCACGAGCCAATTTTATAGATAATTACGTATAAGTATACATTTTAATAGATTAGGTTAGACGACATCATGAGCCATTTTCATAGATAATTACGTATAAATATATATTTTAATAGATTAGGTTAAACGACATCACGAGCCATTATACAGTATCAGCGTCTAGAATGATATTTACGTAAACATACTAGAGTCCTGATATTAATTAAACATCGATTAACGACATTACGAAGGTGTCGCGATTTTAGGGAACAATTCTTTCATTTTCAATTCAGTTCTTTCGAAAAAAAAGGGTTATTCAGATATTTATTTACGTAGACATGCTTCTAGTTATCTTTTAGTTATGTTAGCTATTTATACGGTGAAGGATAGTTTAGCTCCTCATATTAGAAATAGAATTTGTATTTAATAATTTATAAAAAAAGAAATTTTTAGTTGGTAGCTTCGGCCATGCGAGACAGGGGCGACCACTTTATACACCGGTAGGTAGTTAGGTTTCATTTCAAATTCTTAATAAAATAAGTTCCTACATAATATACTGTCGAATCTGAAAATTTAAATTTTTGTTGGACTATTTTATTTTAAACCATCCAGTTTACTTTTTTATTTTCAGAAAATGTTTGAAAGCTTAATTTTCCTTTATTTTTGCTGTTTTTGAAATGAAAATTCAATTTTTATTAACGTCGTACTATTTTAGTAACGTTGTATCGAAAATATAAAGTAAATTAGATTATATAACGAAAATAGAATTTTCGCCAATTCGACAGATTACGTTGAGACCGTCGATATGGCATAATTAATATTAAAAATTAACCGTAAATTTATCATTTAAAATCAATAGGAAATTTATAAGATTTCAGTACCTTATTTTTTCGAAATTTTGAAAATGTGTTCTCAGTCTGAGAAGATTATACTCGAATTACAGAGCCAGTTTCTCAATTTACAACCAATATAAAATGCAGCAGAAAAAATTCTCTTAGGGCTTTGTGGGAGGGACGGTAATCAAGCATCTATATATATTTTTTAATATGGGGACCTCGAATCGCAATGTATGTTTGGCCGTAATCTGTGTAATTAAATTAAATAAGAAACATAACATAAAAATCAAAAATTCAGCCAACTCTACATTTATCGATAATAACCAGGTACTTATAAAATAGGAATATTACGTTATACCCGGAGACACGGACACAACTAATGAATCGTCCGACCAATGAAGTCTCGAGTCCCGCCGTGCTATATTTCACTCACATCTGTGTGTGACTGAAATAGAGCGCAGCCGGACCGGCATACAGCGCGCCAGCACATTTGGTAATTCTAGGACGCTATTTTCTTTTGAAATAATTATTTTTTGTATCAATTCCGAATTCCCGGGATTCGCCTTTTTTAATCTCGAGATTACGGGACCAGAAAAACTTTCAGGATCCCGGCATTCAGGATCCCGGTATTTGGGATCCCGGTATCATAATCCTTAGTCGTGATATATATTTTAAATTTTAATAAGTCGAAACAACTGTTGCATTATTTAATAACGTTTGTTTAATAGTGACATTCAATCAGTTTGGAATGATTTAAATTATAAAAGGCTTATATTTTATCTTAATTTTAAATACATCTTCTTTTTAAAGTAATATAATAAAACAGTAGAAAAATAACTTACGAAGATTTCAAAGAATTTAATAAAAAGATATTTCAAAGAATTACGTAATTACGTAAGATTAGCGGAAAAAAGTATAAAATAAAATCTATCGTGAACCGCAGACTGATTTTCCCTTTACGTAATAATAAGGTTTGTTATTGTTATTCCGTACTATATTATTAAACAGTGTACACAAATTAATTATTAAAATTGAAATTTTGAATTTTTTTAAAATGGTTTATTTAAATTTTTGATTGTTAATTTGTTTGCTCTCTTGTTTGTCTCAATTTGTTTGTCTCAATTTTTCAATGGTGCTATGCACCGTATGCACACACAAATAAACAAGTAAATAAATTCAATCGGGAACGTTCACCCCTGGGCTACTCTGCTCTCTGAATCATGGACCTTTCACGCCTGCCAACACCTTACCGCATCCGATAATCGCTGTCTTAGCGAGAGATATGCTGTCGCTTTATAACGCCGCAAGGTGTAGAATTCAAATATAGACGAACCTACCACTACAAAACATTTAAATGACTTATTAACTAACTTATCATAACGCCGTTTCTCCGCAGAAAAGATAGAGTGCCACACCCTTCTGTTTTGACATACAACTCTCGCCTCATTCACATTCATACATATTCACATGCAAACTGGATGATTGTTGAGGCTCCTAAAGGACCCATCCAGTACATGGATAATCTGGTCAAGCCACGTCTTGAAATCTTTCACAACATTCATTCGCTCGACATGCTCAAAACACCTGAGCGATCCTTTTTAATTTTATTAACTTTTTTAAAATCAGCTTTACATTATATTTTAATAATATCATCATTCTTTACTCTATCATAAATGGATTTGCCATATAATTGATCTCATCTCCACTGCATTTAGTATACTTTGGTTCCTCTTCCGCCAGCTCCAGACTTCTCTTCCATTCGTACGTAGTGCCAGAATTCCATTGTGTATCGCTGGTCTTGCCTCGGTAGACATATTTCTATTGGAAATGATTGCATTCAAAGCACTTATTTTTTGGATAAAATATATTAAACGTGTGAAATGTGAAAACGAGGATATATTTTTTAGTATACTTATTTTTCCAAGACTTTCGTTTTAACAAAGTTTGTGTATCCAACTCACACGTGGAAATTCTTCTCATGTTTGTGATGTTCTGAGTTTATTTCAATTATTATATTATTTAATTTTTTTCTGGCTGTAAAAATATACAAAATTTGTAAAGAATAAACACAGTGGCTTATATACAAATATTAGTAAAATGTAAATAGTGTGGTGATCAAAATGCAAACAAATGGAAGAAAACAATATAATAATTTGTCTACATAATGATTTTATGATGAAAACATTTTTTCTCGATGTTGCCTCTCTTTATTCACTTACTCTTGATGTTGATTGTATCTTCCTATTAAATTATGTATTATTGATGAATATTTATATATATATATATATATTTTTATCCAACAATATTTTATTTACAGTCTTATACATCTTTTTCTTCTTCTACCCCTTGTCCTATTGGGTCGGGGTCCCTCATAGGAGGTCATCGGACTCCCACATAGGGCACCGCATAGGAGGTTTGAACTCTTCCTATCTTTGGCTTCGCTCTCCATGTTAGCCCAATTTAGTTGCAACCTCGCTTTGCAGCAGACCTCCAACTGTTTCCGAGAGATCCCTCTAGCATGGCCCCTTGGTTTTCTGCCTTTTGGTCTTGTCTGGAATATCCGATTTCTATCTGCCGTCTATCTGTCGGCATACGCTAGATATGTCCCATCTTATACAATTTAATATATTTTATCCAATTGTCAAAGATCAAAAAAAATCTATAAGAAATATCTTGTACATTTTTATGTATGAATCCTCTATTATCTTTTTGGGGAAGAAAAAATAAACGTATTTAATTATTTTCATTTGTATGTTATAATTATTTGTATGTACATAAGATGTATCTACGTATAAAAGCATTTAAAATAATAGTTAAGCATTATTAAGAAAAAGTACACAAGAAAGCATTAAAAATAACAATTGCAAATTGAAGTAAATTAAATATAACACATTTAATTAGATTTGCTATGTTATCTCTACCTGAGTTTCGATAATATAATTTTATTATTTCACAAATAGTTTTGAGAAAATCAGACCCTCATCTACAGGAGGACACAGTAAATATAATTTATTTCATTATAATTTTATTTTAATAATTATAATTTAATTTTAATAATCTATCACTATGATTCTCAACATGTAAACGCCAAATCTATCAATATTTTAAAATAAACATATTTTAACAAAATTAGCAAAAAATAATGATTACTTTAAAAATATACATAGAAAAATAATTAAATAAAACTCTTTGTGATGTTAAAAATGAAAAAGTCAATAAAAATACGAGTCTTACACAGTAAAATATGAAATAAATAACATATTATTGATTAAAGTCGAAGATCGATAGACAAGCTCTCATAATTCGCCAAAAGGAAATACAATATTGTATAGATAAGTGGGTAATTAAATGTGAATTTTGAAAAATAATTTTCAAACTAATATGAATATAATAAAGTCTTCGATATTGAATCCCTGAGTGCGTTTCTTCATCTGTCACGTTCAATAATGTAAAACTACGGTTATTTTATAAATGATTTCCCCTACAACTTCAACATTAATATCTTCCATCTCTATGCGTAGGAGCCATCCATCAACTTTGCGGTAGCATAATTAACGCGCCGCTCCATGAAATACCTTCGAATCGATTTTATACGGGCTAATATTTACTCTGGCACCTGATCAGACCCCTAAGTCGTTTGCTTCTCGGAAATACCTCCCCTACCCCAGATTAGGCACAAACTCAATCGGGAGAGGATTAAAATTATTTAAGTGGAATAATTTGACCGTCACGTACCGACGGGTGGATTATTTGTTCAATCCTTACCAGGCCTGCACGGAAACTAAAGGAGAAAATTATCAGAAATGTGTCCTAACAACGCTCCCCATCAACCCGCGAAGGTTTGTATGTAGCTATCATAAGTTGTATATTTTATATAAATAATAGTAGGTACTTTGACTGTGGGAGATATTTTTGAATAATACTTGCACTAATACCAAAGTTTCTTGAATATCTGATGGATTATCATGTTATTTGGAACGATCAAATAAAATGCGTACACAAGGTATCTTGTTAGCTATTGGCGAAAACTTCAAGGATTTTCTTCATTCAATTTTCAAAAGTAAACATTCTTTATCTTTAATTTTTTATCTGAAATTTATATATTATGAAATATATCATTTATACAAATAAAATTATGATTCAAACCAAGCAAAACCTGAATATAAGAAATAAGATTGAGTATATCACTAAGATTTATTGTGATCTTAACGGAAATCCAACCCGGAACCCTCGATGTGGGAAGAGAGTGGAATGCTCCTTGGGCTACGAGGGTTAATATGTATTTTAAGTGAATTACAATTATTTTTAAATTTTGAACATCCGCTATTTTACTATTATTCCGCTAATCTTCCGAAAAATTACATAGAGGTTTTCCAGAAATTGCGCCGTCTGACGAAATAACGAATGTCAAAATCTTTATAAAAAGGACCTGAAAGTAATAATATGTTTATTGCTGCCAGCCATTAACAAAATTCCTACCAGAGCCATATCAACGCATATCGAATGCAACGATCAGCAAATGCGATTAACCACCTGGTAGTTTGATTGATACGATTAATCCTAGCATGACATATTTCACCAAGCGCTCGGATAAGGTACTTCTAAGCGAAGTTCAAATAATTTATATTTCTACATTTTTTATTGTTTATTCGGTTGCAATGAATTAAATGTAAATATTACATTTTTCAGTGCTTGTTTTATAAATTTATAAGTATATCACACAATATTTTATACCAATACCCGCTTATATATTTTTCTTTTTGTATTTAAAATTAATCAAAATTGTGTAAAATAATTTTTTTACTTTGTTTTGGCATATAATACAAAAATTGATTTTATAATATATTTATTTAAATTTTTTATTTTAATTTTAATGAGACACTAACATGATAAGTAATAGGTAAAAAGTGCATAAAAAAACAAAAAAGATAAATTAAAACTCAGCCCTTTACCCCAATAACAAGTGTTTTCGGCTTTGTAATGATGTTGGAATACATGTTGTGTAGAGTTGAATTTGAAAAAAATAGATATAAAAAAATTATCTTCAGCGACCAAAAGAGAATGGAAAAATGAAGTAAAATGTTATAAAAATTTTAGGTATTGTTTGATATTTTTGTACAAATTGTAAAGATTTCCATTCATTTTATGATAGAAAATATACTTTCAAATAAAAATATTGTTAAAATATAATATGCTAGTGCATGATAGGAGTTAAAAGTTTAAAATATTGATTTTCAGATGTATTCTTGTAGATATGTAATAATTTGAAAGAATATCTTAATATATACGTCAATAGGGAATATTGCTAAAAAAAACTCCACTTTGAAAAATTAAATATAGAAGTATCATTGACAGTTGCGAAATCTATGTACTCAAACTTATTAATGAGAAAAAATAACAACAGATGTCCCTAGCAGGGACAAGTGCAATATATGAAATGATCTTGATTCGTGACATACATAGAACTATAAAAAAAAAGATAATGTTGGATGTTCTTATGATGGAATTGGTGAACTTTGCATTGTTTAGAGTGATCACTTAAGCCAGTTCATACCGGTTGTAAGCCCTGAGCCATAGTATAAGAGATTTCCATCCAATATTCCCATATATAAATAGCTTCGTCTCTGTGAGACTTCTATTATTTATCCTCAGTTGATAAAAATCTAATTGACTGTATTTTATGTGCAACCTATGAGCAATAATATATGTAAAGATCGAAAGAAAAAAGGAGCATTTAAATTATGATAGGCACAGATTGTTTCAATGTGTTCTTATACCTCTTTCCATTTAAGGAAGAGAATTCAATAAGTAAGTGTAAATCAGGCGTACGAAGCACATTGTTTTGTTGTATTGGTGTTAATACCCGTAAAAACCAACACAACGAAAAATTGTGCGTCTATGCACGGCTAACACACACTTGTAAGATTGTCTTTCATAAATAAAAAGAGGTCTATTTAATTAAGTCATCATCATCATCAGTTTTGGCACTGCAACCCCTGCTGGGTCTTGGCCTCCTCAAGAGTCTTCCTCCACTCATCTCGGCTTAATGCCAGCTATTTCGTTCTGATGTTTTCCGAGGATTGGCTTGAGGTATCGTAACATTTTTTTATTTTTTTTATGGGGTAGATTTGTTAGCCCTACGCCCAACCCCCAATCTGGAGGACCAAGGTTTTCTGTTGGAGTTTTCCTTCCCTTAGCTGGGTGGTTCCCGTTTTATGGCGCCGGAATTTCGCCATTCGCCCTCTTTCTATCTGCTGTGATGTTATAATGGTGGTATCACATTGTCCGGGGTTCGCGGGGTTTTCTGATGACCACTTGTAGACGCTAGAGAGTCGTACTTATTGGTCGTGTTGCTGACGGTATACAACGTGGCGTTACGCATCATTTTATAGGCACATTCCTTCCAGCAAGGAGTGTACCACTGCGACCCTACCGATCATTCAAACCATTTAATTAAGTATAATACATTGATTATCCAGAATTTTTTCTTCTCATCTGAACAAATTAGAATTGTATATAAATTTTCATATAAAATATATATAATAGCACATCAATAATGAAGGTTATACATTTCGTTTAGAATAGCCCCTATAAAGGAAGGGAAGAAATGCCATTCGGAAACAGTTCAGCATAAAATTTAAAACTCCAGCGCATTTAGATACATTTAGTTTAATTGTTAAAATAAATCTTCTCGTATGCACGATGCTAAGTTAGTTCGCCTTTTGTGAGTCCGCTTTGGGAAAATTGGCTAACCGAACATATTATGAATGCTGTAATTTACACGACTTGGTAGCTTTAAATTCCCGAAAATTTATGACCATTGGATTTCGTTGCAATTTTATAAGTTTCGTTGGCCAGCGAGGAGCTTATCCGAGCTGGGAGTCGTTAAACTGTGTGGTAATTAAGGGATACTATAATGATTCGGTTCGCAGTGTTTTTTTTTTTTTTAAGGGTTCACAAACAATGAAAGACACATAACATGATATAGATAATTCAATTATAATACAATTAGTTAAAAAGCTTCTTATCACTTAAATTAAAACACAGAAAACATAGAGATAAAAAGTACAGGCTTTAAATATATACAAGAAAGAACAGAAAAAGTGATTTTAAAGAGTGAGATTTAATAAAAAAAATAATAAAGAGACTACACAGCTAATTCCGCAAGTTTGGTAACTGTCATGAAATATGTCAATGAGGACGTTATGGTTATTTTCTGTTTTGTTATATGACCTCAACATTCTAGATATAGAATTAAAGTGGGCCATATTGTTATTGTTAGTTGAAAGAGAAAATGTATTATATATATATATATATATATATATTTATATACATATATATTATTCCATTTTTTTATGGTAAAATGATTTCATAGGTATACCAAATACCTGGACTTATATCTTAGAGACAAACACGTGTAATACTGCAATTCCTGGGAAAAACCCAACTTTGAAAATTAACCCACAAAATTCAAAAATAATAGAAAAATAATTAGTAAAGTCATTACCCGTTCGCAAAGTCGACCATTAAACTAATAAATAAATCAATAATTTTTAGCACCAATTAGGAGTTTTTATTCACTTTTGTTCTGGCTCTTTCCCCGAACAGTCGGGTTTACTCGCCCAGTTTTGGGCAGGACTCAAAATAAGAGGCCCTTGAGAATGAGCAGTGTTATCTGTTCGAAACGTCGGGAGTTTAAAAGTCCTTTTCAGAACTGTTTGACGCGGGTTCTCCCAGAAAGTAGTTCATCATCTTTTACCAGCGAAAACCTTAAATATGTCCTAAGTCGGCGACTAGGAACATTCAAAGATATGTTTTTGACACAAAATTCTGAATCAATATTAAAGTTAACTCAGTTATTAAATTAACTCAGCGATTAGTCTTCTAACTTCCAATTTGTCTGCATGAAAATATTCTAAAAGCTCTTGATAAGTTATTAAAATGCGTCCCAGATTATACTTAAATGTTAGCGTGCGAAGAAATTTTTGCAGTAGGTACAGATTCTATCATATTTTTGTAAGTTATATAATGAGGTGACCAAATGACACAATCAAATTCCAAATTGCCGCGAACCAATGAATTATATTAACATATTAATGATGATGGTTTTTTGAATAGTTTTGTGATTCTGTATATGACGCCCAATATTTTTAAAGATTTTTCTTTGATATTATAAAGTAATAAGTGAATGCGAAGCGTGAATCAAGATTAATTCCCAGATCTCGTATAGTATGAACAGAATTAAGCCCAGTACCATAAATAGAGTATCCTACATTATTTATGATTCTGTTTTTTATTTGAAACTAAATTTATAATTTATTTTCTAATAAAAACTATTTGTATATAACAACTAGCTGTTCGTACCCGGCATTGCACGGGATAGGACAAGGGTTACGTTAAAAATAAGTTTGTCAGGGGAAAAAAAGGTTGCATTGTATTGCAAAGCCTCTAAAAAAAGACAAGGTTTTCATTTAATCTAGGCTGGGATAGAGAGGGCTTCCAGAGGGGGGGGGGGGAAATGTGACTTATGTTTACCACCAGGTGCTAATGAATATATATATGCGAAATTCTGTAGAACAGTATACATTTTCAATGAAGATATATCACGGGTAGGGTAGGGGTGAAGGGCAGGGTTAAAATGTCACCCTTGTTACCTGCCGGGTGTTAAGAATAAGTATATTATAAGTATATAACCTGTCGAACGGTACAGATTTGTAAGGAAAATATATCAGGAGAGGAGGCGGGGTAAGCAGGAAGAGCGGAAAAGTATATAGACTTAAAATAGCTGTATTTATTATTTATATGTAATACCTAACTATACACCTACCTACTAGATAATTGATTAAGATAAATTATAGAAGTCTCACAGAGACGAAACTGCTTCTATGAGAAACATGTATGAAAGTCTTTTTATAGGATGGCCCAGGGCTAAGAACCTGTATGATTTGGCTTAAGTGATCACTCTCCGTAATGCAAGGTTCACCAATTCCGTCGTAAGAACATCCACATAATATCAAATTTTTGAAAGTTTTCGTTAATATGAAAGGACTATTCTAGAGATATCTGTAGTTTTCTTTTATAAACTATTCTTTAATTTGAGCCACCTAAGCCAGTTCATACAGGTCGTAGTCTTTGGGCCATCCTATTAAAATATTTTCTTACATGTTTCTCATATTAATAGTATCTGTGAGACTTCTTTAATTTATCTTATTCAATTAATCATTCCTCTGGGGACAAAATCCGTAACTGTGCTCTCAAAACAAAACTTCATATAAAAATATTGTTAACTTGATCCATATAAATAACATACTCGTACTATTTGTTGTATCATGTCATTCTATTTCACTAGGAAAAGTCTAACGGCATGGGAAATTTATTTCTCAACAAGGTTTAGTAAAGCATTTTATAATTATTTCTGTACTAATTAAGGCGATAATAAAATTTTGTACGACTTAAGAGTTTGATGTTTATTTTTAGTTTTGAAAGTATAGTCACACAAATATTTTGATGAAAGAAGTAATCTCTTGATTTTTTATACTCGTACAATAAAGTTTCGCGATGAAAGCTCGGAGTACTCTTGATGTTTTAGGAAAATTGCAAAACAAGTTTGCAGCGAATGCAAAAGCTCGGGCAGATTCATTAATAAGTAAACTGGCTCCAGCTGTAACAGCCTCACGAACAAACACGAAGAATCTTCTTTCTTACAACTTTGGATGTGTGCAAACATCTTTAAATTGTGAATACGTGATGCGGGCCGCCCGAGTGCTGAATTCTTTCCAACTTTGTATTTTCATACGAAATGCTATAGTTAGTTACTCAAATAAAAAGGTTTATAACAAAAAAGTGTATATATTTCAACATTTGCGCAGCCAAAGTTTTGTACAGTTCTTAGTTTTTCATTTGAAAATATACGAAATGTTCTTGAGGTGCCTGCTATGTACCCGTTTTTCTCGCAAAATTTTTATGAGGAAGGAAAAATCAAAAGATCAACAAAATATTCGTTTTTAAAGTATAATGGAAAAGAATAATAATTTTTTACTATTATATATATAATTGTTTTATATATTTTATATTGCACTCGCTGTAACCCTTAAAAATAAACGGTATTTTTACATGTCGGTTCCTAAACAATAAGTGTTTATATATGTACATTAAAAAAATATTTAAGAAAAGAAAATGAGAAAAGAAATGGAAAAATAGTTTTATAAATACGGATACGAATAGATAACGAAATTCAGAATATTTTGAGTTTGTTCAAATCTTTCAGAACAGTGCTGGATTTATGTCACAGAGACATTATTAATCAATTAATGTATATTATAGATATCTCACAGAGACGAAACTGTATTAATTATGGGAAAGTAGGTATAGAAGTTATTTGGGTGTAACAGGACTTATGACGCAATTTGAAAATATATACAACTTCCAAAAAATGAATAAGCATGGTATATTCTATCATGGGTGGAAATGGCGAATGTTACAATTGTGTAAAGTGATCACTTAAGCCAACCATAAAAAGACAGGTCATAAGTCCTGTTACACCCAAATGACTTCTATACCTACTTTCCCATAATTAATAAAGTTTCGTCTCTGTGAGATA
>JADDOH010009178.1:0-82278 GCA_016648135.1 Agrypnia vestita | reverse complement strand
GTCAGGAGGCGTTTCGATAGTATCATCAACATCATCATCATCAGCAGTGTCCCAGTTATATATTGTCAGGAGACGTTCAATAGCATCATCATCATCACCATCATTAGCAGCGTCCCAGTTGTATATAGTCAGGAGGCGTTTCGATAGTATCTTCATCAACATCATCATTAGCAGTGTCCCAGTTATATATAGTCAGGAGGCGTTTCGATAGTATCATCACCAACATCATCATTAGCGGTGTCCCAGTTATATAGAGTCAGGGGGCGTTTCGATAGCATCATCATCACCATCATCATTAGCGGTGTCCCAGTTATATATATAGTCGGGAAGCGTTTCGATAGTACCATCATCATCATCTTCATTAGCGGTGTTCCAGTCATATATAGTCAGGAGGCGTTCCGATAGTATCATCACCATCATTAGCGGTGTTCCAGTCACATATCGTCAGGAGGTGTTTCAATAGTATCATCATCATCATCTCCATTAGCGGTGTTCCAGTCATATATAGTCAGGAGGCGTTCCGATAGTATCATCACCATCATTAGCAGTGTCCCAGTTGTATATTGTCAGGAGACGTTTCGATAGTATCATCATCAACATCATCATTAGCGGTGTCCCAGTTATATTTCGTCAGGAGACGTTTCGGTAGTATCATCAACATCATCATCATAGCAGTGTCCCAGTCGTATATCGTCAGGAGGTGTTTCAATAGTATCATCATCATCATCATCATTAGCAGTGTCCCAGTTATATATAGTCAGGGGGCGTTTCGATAGCATCATCATCATCATCATCATCATTAGCGGTGTTTCAGCTGTATATCGTCAGGAGTCGTTACGATAGTATCATCATCATCATTAGCGGTGTTTCGGCTATATATAGTCAGGAGACGTTACGATAGTATCATCATCATCATCATCATCACTAGCGGTGGTTCAGCTATATATCGTCAGGAGGCGTTTCGATAGTATCATCAACATCATCATCATTAGCGGTGTCCCAGTCATATATAGTCAGGAGGCGTTCCGATAGTAACATCATCATCATTAGCGGTGTCTCCGATATATATATATCGTCAGGAAACGTTACGATAGTATCATCATCATCATCATCATCACTAGCGGCGGTTCAGCTAAATATCATCAGGTGACGTTTCGATAGTGACAACATCATCTTCATCAGTGATGGCAGGGTTCCAGTTACACATCAGTCGGAGATAATTAGGCAGATCCCATCATCATCGATGGCAGGATTCTAGCTGTACACCATTTGGAGAAAATACACCGACATCCCTGGCCAGGGGCTAGGCATATCCCTACTGTCCAGATCCACCTTTCCATCTACTAATACGAGGGGTCATGGCCTCGTGAAACCACATGGCAACCAACCATTACAAGTATTTATTTATGTATTGTATATGTATGTATATGTATGTATATTATATTTTATTAGTATGTATCTATTCGTACGTAGTGTATGAGGGGGCTCTTCACGGGTGGCACAACACCCGTGCGGATGTCTTCCCTCGTCTGGAATGGATTGAACGTATTGATGCATATCAGATTATAATAAGTACTACCTGGGAGGGTGGTTGCAGTCACTGTAGTGTCGCGAA
Organism: Agrypnia vestita; assembly: GCA_016648135.1. NCBI lineage: Eukaryota > Metazoa > Arthropoda > Insecta > Trichoptera > Phryganeidae > Agrypnia > Agrypnia vestita. Next base: position 80,663 of record JADDOH010009178.1, on the reverse strand, counting down.
TGGCCAATGGGCTGCAGTTGCTCACAGGCGAGGGTTGGGGAGCCTAGGAAACTCCCCTTCCCCACTCGCATATTTTTGACTTGACAGGTGGCCCGGGACCATCTTTACAGTAGCTTCAGTATATATACCGTAGTTTAACTTAGTTTAACCTGGAGGAGTTGGAATTCGGGGGGCAAACTGGCTCTGAGCCCGGACGCCAGACACTGACGCGAGGGATGGTGCGGTACTTTGCACAGAAGAGGCCCAACATGAAAAGGCGCATCCAGGCTCAGGTCAACGTATCCGGAACTCGTGTCGGGAGAAGGAAGATGGGATCAGTCACCGATGAGCCTTTGGGTATGGAGGGGCCGAATTTAAAGCAACCACATTTTCCGCGTACACATACATTTACACATACCTTCTACAAACCCCTTATCCATTAGAACCCAACGTACCACTAGAATGAGACATAGGGCCAGATACAGGTGACGGAACTTAGGCCGGCTAGTAAATAAACGTAACAATGTAATTGATATAAAGATAATGCAGAGTAAATATAAAAGATCGTAAGGAATAAGCACAGCGAGATAACGGCGGAGATAAAATTATTAATCAGCGAGGGCGTCGAAGACGGAATCATCCATAGGAGCGGCTACGAAGGACTCGAGGGCTTTCAGGGGATCTATGTACTCTATATGTGCATGCGCATGTGATAACGGCACGTCACTAACCTTTCCAGTGGATGGCGGTCGATCCCATACAGGTAGGACAATGGGGGATCGAGCGGAGAGGGCGTGGAAGCAGAGGATCGCGCACTCTGGAAGCGCAGCTACACCAGATGCAGTGGTTTCAGTCCGTAGGAATGATAGGTAAATAATATAGGGCCACGGAACATAGTATGTTTAGCAATTGCACCGTAGGGCTTAATTGACGTTCTAGGTAGTTTTGGTTGCGTTTTCCATGAACATTCACGAACTTCATACCCCAGTATTTAATTTAAGTTTAGCTTGCGATAGGGTTACCACAAAACCAATTCATCCCCTATAGTTCGAAACAAAAAATTACACAACGTGAACTGGGGAGGTCTTGAATAAAGCGAGGGTGTTTGGAAATACTACGTTAAAAACCGTAGAGCCTTCATCCGACGTAGATAGATAGCTTGTTTGCCTCTAACAAGGCGTAAACTCAGTTAGGAGTAGGATCGAGCTGAAAGGCGAAGAAGAGGAGCCATCACAATGTTAAGCTGTAGATATTGATAACTCTTACCATTCCTATTTCGTTTGCTTGTTCTCCTTGCGCACTGTACACGCCTATCACTATGCAGTAATGTCGTAATGCAATGAACGCATTAATAAAATGAATAATTAGGATATTGGGTTGAGTGTGTAATAAATTATGTATTGTTTTTTATATACTTTTATCCTAGTATTCTGTTAGTCTCATTTAAAAAAAATTGTGTTGTTATAAAATTTTGAAGTTAAAAAATGTTAAATTTCTAAATAATTACGATTAACAATGGAACAAAGTTATATTTTTTGTAGAAATTGTAATATTTTTACAACAAAATTGCTGATTGAATAAACGTTATAACTTTATATAAAAATTATAATATACAGACGTTTTGTAAAAATTCCCCTGCATGGGCGATGAAATAAACTCGGCCAAGGAAATATAAAAATAATTTTTCAAAACTATTAATTTCACTATTTCAATTTGTTGAACGCTTTAGATGATATCGTGTTGTTCCGAGTGTACGATTTGTGTTAATTCATAAAAGTTCATAAAAATACGGATAATGGAACATTTGGCCAGATTATGAAGCATTCAGAAAAATACCAGATTCCGCAACTCATCATTCAAGGTAAAATGGTGAGCAGAAGAGATCCTGGAAGACGAAGGCTATCCTGGTTGAAAAATCCAAGGGTTCGGGAAATCAGCTGTTGCACTATTTTGAATTGCTATAAGAAAGATAATTATTTATGAACACTATGAACAAGCACTAGAAGAAGAAAAAGAAGAGGGAGAATAATAAATGTTTGTGAAAATTTGAACATTTATCGTGGATGTAGTGAAAATGAGCAGCTGTTAAAAAAGAGCTGTTGCCACTCTTAAAAATATTTATTTATTTTATAAATTATTCATGAATGCTTGCGAAAATTAAAACTTGTTGAAAACTATTTCAATAAAAAGTAACCCATAAAAACCAAGTTTTTATTATACTCCCTTTCTTTGTAAAATATAACAACAATTAAAGACGAATTAAAACATATAACATAACACTAAACTTACAGTAATCTAATATATTTCTAAAATGTCAGATGTTTTGAGCTTTGATAAGACACTTCATGCTTTGAAGATTAAATTCTAAAAACATTTGTCAGTCAATTTAGATTTTCGACATTCGTACTGAAGTACCTATTATGTATACCGACGGAGTGATTCAAATTAGAAAAATTCCGCGACGTTATCGGGCCGCCGTTGTTGTAATCAAACTTTTCAAATGATTCCAATTTGAAAAAACCAATAAAATTTCTAAAAATCCGAAATTATACTATAATTATTAATTTTTTTAACGAAAATTTGATAGATCTTGTTGATCGTCGCCACGAGTCTGCTTGCCAAGTTTCAGCTCGATTGGATCACGGGAAAAGGGTCAAAAATAGATCCAAAGTTTTTGTTGACGGCAAGCAAGCAGACGCCACGAGTTAATTAATATAAATGGAGTAAAAAGGAAATAACTCATTTTAATTTAATTTAATTTTAACATAACTTACGCAGTTTGTTCCATTTTTGGAACCTTTGTTTATTTGGTTCCTTAACATAGCTTGCGGTAGGAGTTGACTGGTAGAAATCGTCACGTAAGGAAATAGCGTTATGCCCCCTCCATGCGAAACTACCGTGGTTTTGCTGGCGATATTTTCGTGATTTTTTTTTTAAATTTCTTCCGCCGCGCTGTTGATGACACCGAATTCACGACGCTTAAACATAATATGTATCTCAATATAGTTACCACAAGCCAATAATTACCATGATACAATATTATGATAATATTTAAAATAGTATTTTTATAGCATTTATAATTCACTATTTTATATCTAATTTTAATAAACGAATATTTTTCCAAAAATATTAAATGCATATTTTTGATTTGATTCCTTACTTTACATTATTTACAATAGAAAAATGATAGAAAATGAAATATGAAGGAGGCATAACGCGTTTTCCTTAAGTAACCAAAATATACAAATATAAATAATCTATATCTCCATATCGAATTACGTTCTGGTTTGAAGAAAAGGTGTAAGGAACGTCGTTTTTCTGACGGGGGTCCCCCGACCGCATACGTATTTTTTTATGTGGAAGTAGCTTCTTTTGAACACACAGTGCTCAGTCACAACAGGTATAATAATTCAATTGTTGAATTTATATAAAGTAAAAAAAAATTAATGTAATTTTTTTTATTTATTTGTAGAGAATTACCGTGATGTTACGTTACGTTACAATCGTCAAATGCAATTATCTCACAACTAAAAATAAATTTCACGAATACCAATGAAACATTTTATTTATTTACAAAATATCAAAGAAACAACGGCATTGTTGAATGTTCAAACATTTACTTCTGCGAGACGTGGGAATCGGTCTTCCTCATCCCCCTTTCCCGTCCGCCCGCGCCCCGCGCCCCGCGAGCGCTCGCCGAGGGATGTTTATTTTTCATTTTCTGTTCCCCGAGGCGCCGCGCACAACTGGCCGGCAACAACGGCACTTAGGCTGCTTTTATAGTGTTAATAAAATATCCATTTTCATTGGCTGGGGGCCGAACTGTTGATAAAGTAGCCGTGATTCACGGCGCGGACAGTCTGGGCCCGCGCGGGTGCACTTCCCGCGCGGGTGCACTTCCCGCGCGGCTGCGGCTGGCGCGCTCGTGCAGCGGCAGTAATGCCAGCCCCGGCAGGGGCGTGCACCAAGTACTACTCATTTTATTTAATTTAATTTAAATTAAAGATACACTTACAGCAATGTTGATAATACATACATTTAAGACAAGCAAAAAAATATGGATATATCAACTCTCCAATAGGGAATTTTTCATTTTTTAAAAATATTTTCTTAACTTTGGTCTAGAAAATATGTATAAGGAAGAGCATAAGAATGATTTTGGAATTCAAAATTTAGAATTCTCATTAATACACTTAATTTCACTAGTCACGCCTACATGCGTCACAATTCACATGGTTTCGCGGTGCAGGACGTATAGAAGATTGACGTATATTCTATTTCATTGTTTTTTTTTTTACAAAATAATCTCAGTTTTATTATGTATTGGTGCATAGTATCTGGGAGAAAGGGCTACAAGTATTGTATGGTACCCAGATGTACAAATATTATGATACTACACCAAACAAAAACAACGCATTCTCTTCTGCTCTGGTGATACGTCACGACAAATCGTACCGCGTTTTAATGGAGTCATATTTTTTAAGATTTAACATATAATGTAAAACATATACATATAACATTTTTTCATCGTATTCGTAATATGTGAAATTTCCCTGTAATCCTGTAAAGACTTTCATATACGTTTCCCACATAAATAGCTTCATCTGTATGAGACTTTTATAATTGATATTAATGAATTTTTTAAGATTGAGTTTATATGAAAAGGAAAATATTTATATTTTATGTAAGTTTCATTATTTCACTAAATAAATTATTTTTTTTGTTTTGTTTTGCCGAATAGTTAGGGTAAAAGATTGTTATGCAGATTATATAGCATGCATACATTATACATTAATAGTAAAGCTAAGTTTATGCACGCCACTGGTAGGTAGGCACCAGCTCGGCCCTCGGCGCCACTTGAAATCACTCGCAATGCGACGATAGGAGTCGTCTGTACCGGCATTACAATGAGCGGAAAAGATCACATATCATGTATCAAGTATTTTGCTACCCTTCTATAAATACTTATTTTTGATTTCGAAAGTAATACTACCCATTGCAAAGGGTCTGGACCTGAGTAATATCAATAGTTATGGATTGCATCATTTTTCAGTATTTCTAACCCTTCTGTAAAAGGTTGGATTTGAAAGGTTTAGGTTTGTTTGATTTGATAACTATGAAAACATATTCATCATCTCGGATTGCAGGATTTAGACCCGTGCCGTACAAAAGGGTTTCCCGCGGAACATCGGACCTTCCCTAATAATTATTCCTGGATAATTACAGAAATAACACACAAGTAATTTTATAAATTCATTCGCTTTTATTAATTACATATGGAGATTGTGATAGTAAATAAATAGACCAAATCACAAGAAACCTAAATATAAGAATAATGAAACGTCGCCGTTGTTTAAGAAGCAACAATTCTTCAGAATTCGCCAAACATATAATTAATAGCAACCATCATTTTGATAATCACAGGCTAAAACTACTACACTCGGTTAGGAATGATAATGAACAGTTTGGAAACCATTGAAATCCAAAAGAACTTGTATTCTGAGAAAAAACTCATAAACAACATCACATTCTTACAAAAGTCTCCGCTTCTCAGCATCATCCCCTTAAAAGTATCATACAGATGAAGCTATATATGTTGGAAACGTATATGAAGGTCTTTAAAGGATTACAGGGAAATTTCACATATTACGAATACGACGAAAAAATATATGTGTGTATGTTTTTCATTTTTTTATTTATTAACGCCCTATAGGGCTTTTGCAAACAATAAGGTAAAAAGTGTACATTTATAGAATGAATACTTTAAATGAATGTATATGAAATATTAATTATACGCTGTGAATCAACATGGATAATGTGGGGTGATGTTTTCATTCATAATTTTCATCATCCCCTTAAAGACCACACAAAAAATTACCCCCACTGCTCCGCGACCCGTTACTCTACTCAAATGTTTTCATAATTTCTGTATTTGATCTGTACGATGAGAGGGACTGCTTCTCTCGAAACTATATTCGTGTTAAATTAACTCAACGTGTGTGCATTAAAAATTCAATTTAGTTTAAATTAAAATAATGTTCTTCGGTATTCACGGCCGTTCAGAATCTTTTCGTTTCGGATTCCATTCCAAAGTCCATCATCAGAGATAATGATGGACAACCCCATTTAAATCATTTTGAATTATAATTTATGCAGGATGCTGTAAAGTATTGTGGACTAGCTCTGTTACACCCTGTGTACCATCATCTTTAAAAGCTCTGTATCCCAGACAGTTCTCAGGTCAGCCTCTACGCAGCAGCAGGACAAGTTATATAATTAATGAGTCATTGCACACAAAAATAAATTATACGTATTGTATTTAATTGCTATATAAAGACTTTTTAATACGACAATTATGGGAAAAACACCTCACAGAATACACAAGAAATGTACTCTTCGCAAATTCAGGAACCGTTTTTACCAACGAAAAATAAATTAATTGACTTCCTGGGTTATTACAGGACCACTTTATTTTACTAACATTTCAAATTATTATCTATGGTTAAAAGAACAATGGCAATTTATGAAGCAGTTTACGGACCCCATAAACGTCAAAAGTGACGGATTGTCTTGTTTGCGAAAATATTATTTTTTGTGTTCCGCGCGTCACTTAGAATCTTTTTTGGTATTTATTGACTTAATGTTTTTTTATCACTTTTCGTCGGATGCAAACTTAACGATTATTTTGACTGGATAATTCTGCACGATGAATGTAAAACATAATATTTAAATGTGATTTGTATTGATGTCGCAAATGCATTGATTTTTATTTGCTTTAATTTAGATTCACTTGCCAGTCAACGAGTAATCCTTTTTTTAACCCATTTGAGACCAAGAATCGCTTTAAAATTTGGCAGATTCACATATTCCTGATGACAGCATAATAATCATTCATTAATTTTACAAAACCAGTTTAATTATTCAAGAATTGATTGCCGGTGACTTCTGTCGGTTCGTATTATGCATTTGAATACTAGTTGTAGATACGTATTTGTTTTTTGCAGTCTATAGTAAATTCTATTGCATAATAAATTGTAAATAGTAAATAAAAATGAATTATAAATATAAATTTAATAAAAAATGAGAATATACAAGATACAATATTTAATGTGACGAAGACTGAAAAGTAAAAAATAATGTTATTTAAAAAAAAATACTAATACCCTTTTCCAAAAAAATGATTTAAAAGTAGAAAATATTTTTCTACAGCCAAAGTACTAAGAGCGATTACTGTATATGCGTACGCCAGTAAAATAAAAAGCGTGCGGCGCTTTCTCTTGAACTAGTTCTTATTAGTTTTTTATAAAAGGGCAGATTTTTTTATTATCACATTACTTGATAGTTATATAGACGATACCAAATAAAGTACTTTCTTATTTAAACTAATGTAGTAGTGTGTATCCAGTATCCACAGATGAGACCTTATTAATAATCTGGTGTCATTTCTTCCTATGTAATTTTATTTTAACATTCGTTATTCAAATTTATGAACAAAATACATCCGGCAATGATTACGCACTTTTAAGATGAATCTCTATGAATGGGAGCCGTAACAGATTCAGCGAGAGATATGGATGGCGTGATAATTTTTCTGACGTATACTACCATAGGTGTAGTAAAAATGTTCAAAAATCTTTGCTATGAAAAAACAATAAGTATAAATAAAATATGTAATTGATTAGTACAACACTTCTTAAATGAATATTAAAATAGATAGTGAATTTATCTGTAAAAAATATATTCGACTACGCTTATGGTCGAACCTAGAATCTTCTAGTCAAACATATTGTCTATTGACTGTATTACTATATTTCCGTGACCACGACGTCGACCGTAAAAATAAAATATTATGGTGTGTGTTTTTTCGTACTGTTAAAAGTAACGAAACTATGAGACGGCGACCACCGAACGGTTGAAGCTGTCCAAAAATAATTCATTTCGCCAGAAAGGACATTAGGGCTATATCAGTGGGAGTCGGTCGACACACGACGATTGCCACAGAGCTGTCGATGTCGAAGCCAGATTGTGCTCTGCCTAGACTTTTCGTGATATGTCGCCACGAAAAGCTTAGGCAGATCACGATCTGAAGAATTCAATGATCGGCCTTCGACATCGATAACATTGACAAAATATGACATTAGAGGTCGGCGTATGGCACCCAAAGGGACCCTTGGCCGCGAGTTCAAGGGAAGACGACCGACATTTGCTCTGCAGCCAGCGGCCCTTTGTCGCTTTGTATTTCTCTACTATTTCCCTCGCGCGTATAGTATTCTAACATTGCGAGTTTATATTACTTATCTCATTGTAACTTCACATAATTATATCACAAGTCGTGAAAAGTATGCATGCTTACAGTTTCTACATCTGTGAAAGACAAATCACTAACACGTATATTTCAAATACAAATAATAAATATTAGGCGCATTTATACCGACTGACCTTGCATTTAGGATCACGCAATCATGGAAAAGAAAATCCGAGATTTGATGTGCCTTCTTGAACTTTTTGCTCACTTTAGATTTTTTCTGTTTAATTTGTTTTGATACTGTTTGAGATTTTTTTATTATTTATGAAGATATCCACAAAAAAATAAATGATCCACGGATTAGCGCTTTTATTTACGAGCATACAACTTTGAGTGACACATACTAAAAGGAAATTGATTGATTAGGAAAAATGCCTTTATAATATAAAATCACGAATCGGATATCATATGTTGAATAAGAAAATGCTGTATACTGTTTGTATTAACTGAAATGAATTTAAATATTTATTGAATGTTCTCAAATAAATAATACCACATTGTTTGCTTGTGATTCATTCATTTTTTTATCTAATAAATAGGAGCGCGAATGGAATACAAAGAGATAAGAATATAAAATATTCTATTTATTAAATATCTGTCCCAATGTCGATATATCTATGATATTTAAGGATTCAACTCAGTCTAATGCCAAAAAATATTAAATTGGCAATCACTGCCCATCTTGCTTTTAGTTTCGGAGTACTGAAAATATCTTTCACGGTTTTGTATTTCCTTTTTAAACCCATTTTCAAATATTGTGTGAATAATGACAAAAATATGAAATTTTTTATGTATTTATAAATAAAACATACTGGTGAGGCTACATGTCCACTCATTTGATTTTATTTTGCTTAAGATGGGTATGTTGAGTGTTGTTATCATGGAATCTGTGAGAGTTCATCTCTCAAACCATCATGCCAGAAAACAGAGTACACATGGGTGCCAATGGAACTGTGTCACTGTCGATATAAATCGCACGATAATGTAAATACGCAATCACTGTTGACACATAAATGGGATAACCAAACTGATACCAATACAACTTGGTATCTGATAGCTAGATACAATACAGTTTCGCCCAAAGTATATTCACCAACGCATTTGAATATACATTTAAAATACCATCCTGGGGGAAGTTGGGAATAAACATTAATGGAGAAATGCTGTCACACATTCGATTTGCTGATAACATTGTTGTGTTTTCGGAAACGTCTGACGGCTGAAATGTTTCAAGCAATGATATCTCAACTTGGTGACAATAAAATCAATCAGAAACAAAGCAAACAAGAGGTTATTTATATTAAGACGATTTTATATCTGTTATTTCACTGATTTAATGCTAATAGTAAGATGATATATACATTAATGTCGTCACTTTAAATTTTACGCTAAATAAAATAAATTGAGCGAATGAAAATATTTATTTGAAAACATAATTTTGCAATACATTATTACAATCCCGCGGTATGGGTATAAAAATTTAATTTAAAATTGAAACCACATGCTCTCTCTAATATTTCTAGAGACTTTATAGCGAGGCTCAATTTGTAAAAAAATACTTATGGGTTTACTACATGTGCTTTGTGTTGTTTTCAATTAGGTAAAAGGAACGCCGTTGGATCTGGACCCACCTGCGCAACAGAAGCCTACTAAGCGGCCCGCCGCGAGCTCCGAGCAATCTTTTTTGCCGTCTAATCGAAATGCCACGAGGCTTTTCGGCCAGGTGAACTCTGGGCACGGTAATGATCCAGAAGTAGGAAACTTCGGATACGTATTAAGAGGGCAGAGAAATACCGATGCGGTGAGCATGATTTCAAAAAACGCTCCGAAGCGAGAAGAAACAGATTACGCTCAAAGAAACATAGATGACATGTTTCCGAAAAAGAGCGCGGAAGAAAAGTTTTTCAATCACAGAGACTCGGTAGAAGTGCCGGGGATGAGGAAGATCGACCCGGTGCGCGGAGACTTGGTGAAGAGGAGCAGCGGGTCCTCGCTTGTGCTGGCCATCCGGCAGGAGAGCTTTCAGCAGGGCAGGCTGACTCTCAGCTGCAGGGCCTCGGTGTTCTCGCTGTATAACGCGCAGGCGCACCTCATCCTGGAAGGAGAGAGTCCACAGATCGCCTCCGTTCTTGGAACCAGAGAGAGCTCCAGCGGTAAGAACATCACTGTACCTTATTTCACCCATTACCATTTCTGTACGTTCAACTTCACGTGATACTAAGACTAATTCTGGCACGAATTACAAATGACTTCGTCATGAAATCATTAGGGAACATTATTTAGGAAACAGAATCCCTAATCTAAACCCTAATATAAATAACGTTCTTTGAAATTTCTTTGAACTGGGTGGAAATTAGGTAGGTACTTACGAATTCTAGAATGAACACTAACTATGCCTCGCAATATAATTTTATTTATTTTTATATTATGGGTTCAACTGCTCATAAAAAGTCAGGTTTATTAAAAATAAGCGAATGAATAAGATTTTGAGATAAGAAATATTTTTAATTTCTATTGTTATAAATATGACTTACATACTGAAATGTTTCTTTTAAGCAATTTGGTTAATATTTCTACCTCTTGGTCAATATTGTCAAATTGAGGGTGTTTGAAAATGATCAGCCGGCGAAAATGACTATTTTAATAAATTTATTTTTTTATGTATTTGTTTATTGATTTAGACAACTTTACTTAAGTACAGTGAGATAGTTGAATAAGACGAACGAATATATGTGAGTTGTAAGAGTAAAAATCTTACGTGCTCTTAAAAAGACCTCTCTTAAAGAACAGAAATGCACGTTTTATAGGAAAAAATGAAAAACTACTCTAGAGAACATGTTTGTATGTTTTAGAAGTATGTTAATCAAAATTATATAGATTTCAATATCTCCTCTCCGCTAGAATCAGTTGTATATGTTTATCATTTTTTCCAATTGAGTGGAGGCGGTCTTGCTCTTGAATCTACCATATATGGTATTCGTATGTATAGCTGCTACCTGCATGTCGACGAATAGAGCATTTCTACATTTGTATGGCATATGTAGCACATATAAAATAATTTTAGAAGTAACAGAAAAACTTAAATTATAAACGGATAAATTTAGGTTTTATTTTATTTTTATTAGATTTAAAATTATGTTTAAGGATACTGAAGTCCTTGTTTATAAATAAAATACATTATTATTGATACAGGCAATATAATTGGTGTATTAACATTGAACCATAACATTGAAGAGATTATTCATTCATTCATTTGAAATAATTTAATATTGATAATTATATATTGAGTAGCTTGTTGGTCTTGTGGTTAGGACACTCGCCTCGTGATCCAATGGTTGCGGGTTCGAATCTCAGCCCAGACTAGGAAGTTAGTCCTATTTTCATAGCACAAGCGTTTAGCTTAGTTTGAAAATAGTAAGAATATTGATGTGACACGTATTCCGTGTTCGCATCTCTATTTATTTTTAAAAAAAATTAAAAAAAAAAAAAAATTTAAAAAAAAATATGTTATTGTATAAAAAAGTAAGGGTGAAAAGTTCAAGCTATTTTTTTCATCATCGGTCTGAATAAATATGCATTTATATTCTGTTTCTAACTAATAAACTAATTTCCTACGAAGATTACTTAAATATTTCTCTTTTCATTCATTCTTTCAGCATAACCACACCACCTAACTGACCTTTTTTATCCTATTCAATATTACTATCATGGGTTTTTTCTTTCATAATTTATTCATTCCTCACTCTGTTGTTAATGGATTTGCCACATAAGAACCTTTCATCTGCGATGATACCAGCGGCGTGCAGTCAGTACTTTTAGATAAGCTGTCTTTAACTAACTAGAATTTGTATAAAATAAGCCGAAATAAAAAATATATTTTGGAATCTTTATCATATTATTTAGATTTAAATTCATAACAATATTCTGTAAAATAAATAATGGATTTCGCTTTTTTACAAAATATATGTTTACGTAAAAATGACTTCTATGTACTGTTTGGACGCGCCTAGTTTTTTTTTTTTTAATAAAGTTGCAATTACGGAGTACGTGTCGCAATTATTTTCAATTTAAGCTAATCGTTTGTGCCATGAAAACAGGACTATCTTGCTGGTGTCCTGGTATGGGGCTCGAACCATCGACCATAGGATTACTAGGCGAGAGTACACCAACAAGTTTAATTGTAATTGAAGTGATGTATGACAGGGAGTATAATGTGGACTTCTGCTTCCAGGGGCGGTGGCTGGTGCCGCGAGGCTCTGCAGGCCGGTGCTGCTCCTCTCGTCGCTTCTGCTGGTCGCGCTGCAGCGGTAAATACCCGACACAATCTCACTTCATCCAGAATTAAAACCGACTACATCTTATCATTGTACGTAAAAAATAATTTTAGATTAACCGTGTTAAATATAAATATTATATAACCGATTCTTAATTCAATGTGCTACATTCGTGACAATAATTCAGTGAAGAAAGACACTCCTTTCCTAAAACGGACGGTGAATTTTTTAATTTATCACAATTTTCTATTGTGTAAGAAAAAAATATTATTGGATTTTGAATAAATACTTCAAGTATTGCTTTATCAAATTTCATCGTGTATTATATTTTTACTTGTAATGTACACCGAAATATGTTCTTCCATTTTTTTTAAATTGTTAAATTATAACACTGGATATTAATGAAATTAAATGTAACAATTTTTTTAGTTTATTTTTACATTTACTTTAAAAAATGCAGAAACTTGATACCTATGAGACAGTCTTTATATTTTTAAAATGAAAGTAACTGCTTTGTTTGAAAGATAATTTGTTATTTAAAATTTTTTAATTTTTTATTCACTGTTAAAGAATATTTGGCCTCGATTTTAAACGCATTATCAAAAGATTTAAAAATTTATTAAATTATATTATTTATATGTACGCACATACTATTTCTTGAATGACAAAAAATCTCTGCTGCCAATTATAAATTAGATTTTTTCAAACAGTATTCTCAATTTAAAAAATTCCCCTTTAGATATAGATTGTGAAACGTGATATTGAACAAATCATTTGTTTTTTAATTGAAAAAATTTATTACTGTTTCTGCGATTGTTATGTCGACGAATTTTGTCTTTTGTTTAATTTGCATAGCCTCCAGGTGATGATTGAAACGAACAGTAAGCACGTTATGGCAAATGTGCTTGTCGAATGTCGAACCATTGAATTAAGTACGTTCACCGATTATTTTCAAAAGATGTGAAAATATATGAAACAATTGGTCGTATTTAATGTCTGTCACTCCTTAGGTTGTTCAATAAACCATAATATTTAGCAAAAGTATTATTGGTTCCATGTGCCAATGAGTTTGAATTTTTTCTATTTTGTCTAGTAATTGATGTCAGGGCTGACTGCGGAAACGGGTTAGAAATATTTGTTTAATTACCATAATGAAATAAATAATAACGAAAATGTATAAAAATGATTGAAAATAAAACATTCCTTGTAAATATAACTTCTTAAGACAAATATATTATGTGTTTTAGAAAAATTGCGAGTAGATATAGATTTAAAAATATTTTAAATTATTAAGTACGTAATATCAAACTATATTATAGAATTTGTAAATAGTTTCTATAAATGTAATGAAATTGTTTGTAATAAATATGTTTAATGTTATGAATAAAAATGATTGTCTACAAACCTTTATTTATTTCAAAAGTTAGAGTTGGCGTTAAGCATATTAATTTAAAAAATATGAAATATTGTTGCGCTTTTCTTTATTAAGTTTGGATTACTTAAAGTAAAATCTCTTTGATTTAAAGTGAACCTTTTATACTTGAATGAAACAACTAACCATTGCTTAAAATGTTTTCGTATTTATTACAAAGAAAGTCCGACAGTGCACAAAAAAGATGTTGAATGAATTCCCGATATTAGTTTTTGCAAATAATTATTCCATACATCACAACATAACACGAATGAATGTGAAAAGGTTTTCGATTTGCTTTTGTTTTTTACTAGAATGCCTGTGTATGAAAAGTCTCATATTTCCTTCAAGGCTTGGCAGTTAACATTTATCAAAAGAATGATGCGGAAAATCTGAAATATCGCGTCGAAAAAACTCGTTTATTTCGTAAGAAACTCGCTGGAAAATGTACTCTCAGTTAATCAATTTGACTTCGAACCGAGGAGATAATTTCGTGATTTATAGGTAAAGGAAGAATTGGTCTGTAAAAAGTAATAAAGAATAGACGTTGATGAACGGCGGGAAATATGCTGCGGGAGCGGTCCAGGGAAAACTTCTTCCCAAAATAGCTTTGTTTGGTTTCAGCTCGCTCGACTATCCCGGTCCGAGTCCTTGATTCTCTATATTCCTTTCCGATAACACGTACACACAATAATTTTGTCTGCTTAGCTCAAAACACCGCCACAGTGTTAGCATGAATATTTGGTTGTCGTCCGGGTACTCTATCAACCTGTATCAGAGTCACACAAGCGGCAAACAGGGAGAATTTACTGTGCTATTTATTTTCAGTGGACATCTATCGTGAAGGGAACTCACAAATGGCTTCGGGTCCTGAGCATCCCTCTACAGGGCAGAGGAGGGAAGAATTTCCCAATTTAAAATGAAAGAGTTTTTGTGAACAAATTGGTACTTGGAACATTAGATCACTTAATCTGGAAAATTATTAAGGTAATACGTGAAATTGAATACCTAAAATTATAGATTTTTGGAAGCTGTGAAACAAGATGAATAGATAAAAGCACTTATTATGTATTACCATTATAACTATTAATCTTGATTTAGGCGTCATGTGCACTGCAAGTAGGTATCAATAATTATCAAAGTATGTGCATGAATTGTATTTTTTACCAATATCTAATACAATAACGATGTTTCAAGTCCCATCAATATAAAAATTATACAAATGTTCGTATCACCTTTAGACAAATGTGATATCTAAATTGCTTTATACACAAGTTTAGCAAGTTATACAATTTTAATACTGAAGTCATGAAATACTGTCATAGATCTCTTATCGACAGATAAAAATATTAAACATACTATGTTTAATAGTTTGCCTACCAGTGGAGATTTTTGTTACTCTCGAAACTTGAGTAGTAAAATATAAAATTATAATCAAACTCATATGGAGGTAACTTAATTGATGTGACGAGACCATCTGCATCGCATAGCAATCCAGCTCCTCCCCGCAACTTCGGATAGGAAGGAGAAAGTTCACGTCCCCACAGCCGCAGTGTTCCTTTTTCTTGCCGTACATCAGCAGTTATATTTCGTAACTTGTAACACAATTCACTGAACAAACAGACATTTGACGGCCTGAGAGTTGAGCGTGGTGTGTCTCTTTCAGGTCCTTCCTCAAAGAGCAACGCGCAGCTGTTTCCGAGACGAGAAGATTAGAGAGGGTAGGACCAGATGTAGTCCGGTATGCCCTCGTCAGCATCAGCAGCATCACACTGGCCCCTGTTTAGGGCGGAGGTGACGACCGTGAACCTTAATGTATTACCTGGGCCAAATATATGACACTGTATATAAGGCGCATAACAGGAGCGCAAGTTCCCCACCTTGCTGTTAATATTTACCTTATTGCACCAAAGAAGTTCGTCGCTCTTTCAAAAAAGGCTCTGAAACCGACCGGAAACGAGCCTGGCATACAACCAAAAACCCAAATATTTCACCTTTTGACCAAACATCAGTTTAAAGCATCGCACATTCTTAAAGTCGGGTTTCTTTCCCTGCTCAGGTTCTCTCTGAGCTTCAAGGTCACTAACTTGAGGAAGCGAGAGTCACACCAATTTACAATCAATAAGTGCAATTAAAAATCAGGTTGCCCTTGAATGTCAAATACGACGCGGACTTTTTAAAATTTTCCATAGTTATCACAGCCGCCCCATGACGAGCGAATTTGAATTGTAGTGAACTTAAGTCCACATTGATCCCTATTAGAGGTAAATGGAAATTCTTATCAGTTCCACGGTTTATGTGCGACATGTTTTATTTTCAGTTGAGTTCATCACAAATAATAACGTTTTCCAAATCTTTACCACGATATGGAATTAGTTAAGTGTGAATTGTGCATGTGAATTTTATGTGAAAGTTGTGTGAATAATAATAAAATTAGAATATTATGGAAAGAATAAATCTGAAATCTTTATCAGATTCTATGCAGACTGTGCTACCTTGAATTTGACATATTAGATTATATTTTAAAATATATTTTATAAATAAAACTCTTATATCAGTAGTGGGCAAGGTATAATAACATTAATCTGCTTTTAATTAATATTTATGTTCATACGTAAATGAAGCATTATACAAGAAGTGAAGATAATATAAATATACTGTTAGCGACATTTGAATCGCGGATGAAATGGGTTAGATCATCTCCGCTTCCACCCCCTTCCTTCCTCATATACGTTGTCTATTACACACATATGCAAAGACAGATCTATAACGCAGCCGAGTGTCGCTGCCTAAGGAATGAAACGCTATCTGCGTGTCTCGTTTACCGCCGCTAGGAAGGATAAACTACCGCTTTAGAATATCTATTATATCTAGTTCCTTAATTTACCGCATAAAACGCAAATAATCCTAAAAAGGAGCTACCTCGCCGCTTGTTACGTGGTGGACTGCAGCAGAAGTTGCAGAACCAGCATCCAGAAGGGTAAGTGCTTGCATCCTTCTGTCAAAATCCATTACTATGTCCACCAAATACTCTTATTAAAAACAACAACTACCCAGCTGCACTGTGAAGGTGTGGGTCTCCCGATGGGAGATCTTACGGGGCTAATATGACAGCTGCGGTGGGAGAGTCTCCCCCCGCTGGATGCTGCTTTTCTTCAAAGGTCGATATCTGCCGGTCTTGGCTTCGTGGCTGCAAGTCGCCTTTTTCTTTGTTTTAATTTCCGTGCCGTCCCTTTTTCTTTATGTGTTCCCCAAATTGGGCGTGGTCTTTTTATTTATTTTCTTTTCATGAATTATTATTTTATTTTCTCTCAACTGCAACCGACATCCACTGCCGCCGCCGTGAGAGCTGTCTTGTGAAATTTTTATTTCATTCTGTTTTATTATATTATTATTCTTGTTTATATATTGTTACATATATGTATGATGTTAATAAAGATAATTTCCTTGCGACGGGGGCTGTGAATGGTTGTGTTTGCGGCCGTGCCCCCTCGCAAAGGTTTATACGACCCGAGCGAGGGAGCATGGTACTGAATTGTAGTTGAAAAAAAATGTCAACCTGGAGACGATTAAGCAGGACCGATATGGAAGCTTTTGCTCTTAGAACGGTCCTGGGTAAGCGGTGGGTACCATTCACCCAGCTGCACTATACGAATTTATAGGAACAAAATGATAGTTTATCGGTCATGTTACCAGTAATAGTTGTATAGTCGTGCAAGTGATGAGTCACCGCTAACCAGTTAGAGGGTAGACTCGTTTGAGAGAGAGGGCTGATCAAAATAATTTTATTTTTTATTTTTATTATTTTATTTTTATTTTACGCTTCACCAGGCCAAGAAGCCTAATTACAGAAGCAAAAAATATCACAAAATACCCAGGCTTGAGTAAATCACACAGATAAATTGAGACCTCACCGGGAATCGGACCCGGAACCCTCGGTGTGAGAAGCCAGAGTCATGCCCACTGGGCTACGAGGGCCGCCTTATATAAGAGAAAAATGATGTGCGCGGCATTATATATTGTTTTAAAGAAATCGAAGCCTTTTAAAAAAATCGAGGCCTTTTAAAGAAATCGGGGAGAAATCTTTGTACGAGGGTGCCACATAGCTACGGCGCGCACTGCTTTAGAGGGTGTAGCGAATAAAACATTTTCATAGTTCGACCTTCATTTTGAAAGCTGTAAATTTTTGGTGACAATGGAACACCGTGATATATTTTCCTTACAAGTATGTCCGTCAAAAATTATAGAGAAGTAAGAAAACGGACATCGAAGAACATTGCATGCGTGTCTGGTTTAGTATCTCGAAAATTGCCGAATTTCTTTGTAAGTATAGTATGAATACTCTCTTTAAAATCACTTTACATGTGAGTGGAACGAGAGTGTTTCAAATTCGGAATCGCTTCCTTTGCATAACTCAGAAAGCAAACGAGAGTAAAGTTTGTTTGTTTTTGCGTTTTGGGACCGTGGACCCCAGTTTAAGAACCGCTTTTATAGCTTGAGATCATTTTTGATGTTTTGTATCGGGTATCAGATGATTGAAGCATCGCTAATTTTTCGTTGATATATTTATTATTGATTGGCCCTTCGTTTCTAGTAATCTTATTTATTTGCATTTATTAGTTTTCTTTAAGTAGCAGTGATCATTTCGCGTTCAATCATATTTATATTTATTCTCCACTGCAAATTTTAATCATCGGTAAATATCGTTGGTTGGCTGTAAAATGTTCACTTATAAGAATATTGGTTGAATGTTTTCAATTTGTCGTATTTGAAAGACATATTAAAATGAAATGCATGGAAAAATATGAATTCTTTCCCAAAGCACAAATGAATACACTTATTGGGGGTAAAATATTTCTTTATTGAATGTAAAATAACTAGTAACATAAGATTAATTGTACTTACATTTATAAAATAAATAAAATGAGTCTAGTACACTCAAAATAACAAAAATGAATGTAAAAATAAAAAATATGCGTGAATTGCTATGCCTTGATTATATATCTGTAGTTACAAGATAGCAATAGCAAAATATGTACATCTGCTAAAAATATTATACATCTGCTGAAAAGATATTTCAAAAAGACAATATAATAGCTATATCCGAAGCAACAATTTTGGAACTCAGGATGCGATTGCCAAATGAACATTCATTATCAACATATTCTCTATATAATTTTTTGTAGACCTGAGAAAGGCAGTTGATAGAAAATGGTATTCAAAACTTGTTTTCAAATAAAAACAAATATGAATAAGAAAAAGGGTATAATCCTGGTTTCAGAGTTGGAAGGAAACTAAATGATCACTAACTACTTCTTTTGATATTCCGCAGGGAATATTGAAAGGTCCAATTCTATTGATAATTTATGTTAATATTTATCTACAAATGTTAAAATTACATTACATTTATATTCATATTTAAAAAATTAAATTGTGTCAAATGCTGATGATACTACAAAGGAAAGTCATACTAATGCAAATAGAACTGTTAACGTATCCAAATCATGGTTTGAAAAAAACGTTTTAAATATATAAAAAACTGTACATTACCAACAATTTTCATATCAACATAAAGATCCTTTGCAATCACCGTGACGACAACGTAAATTGTGACAAACCGTTTTGTAGTGTTGTTGAGTGTTAATGTGTTTTTGTGACAAGTGTGTGTTTTGTCTGGTGGTAAAAGTAATTGGGAATCACAACTGACAGTATCTAAAATTGAAAGAGCAAATTTATTCCACAGTCACTTGTCCCTAGGGCGAGAAAACTCATATGTCTATTCATAAAGTTACGAAACATCTTATCAATAAACATTTAAGGTGACATACTTTGCGCTCGCCCAGTCCATTTTACGGTACATCTTACCAGTGGAAGTAAGGTGAAAAAATATTAAAATATGGTGAAAATAAAAAAAATTAAACATGGTTAAATAGTTGAATAAAAATAAATTTAAATACATTAAAAATAAATAAGGAAATCATTAACATAAAATTAAATTTTGGTTATTGTGTATATCTATCTAATGTCTTTTAATATTAAAGCAATTATATTTTTTGTTTATTATTATATTATAAGCACAAACTTATCTATACCTATAAAACTAAATATCTGTCTGTTTGACTGATCTCTATGCTAATCTACACCTTTGATCGATCTGACCCAAATTTTGCATACTTATTATTAGAACCCGCGAAAAACATAAGTTAGGTTTATCCCTTCCCCTTTACCCCACCCCCACCTCGCAATATGTATTCTATACAAATTTATACCATTTGAAAGACTTGACCCCAATTCTGCATACTTATTCTATAAGACTCAGTGGAGAATATAGTTGTCACCTCTCCTCCACCCTTTTTTCCAACTCCTCCGCCCCGGTATATTCTCTAAACAAAGTCTACACCGTTTGACTGATCGGAAACAAATTTTGAATGTGTATTCTTTTCGACTATAAAGAAAATAAAGGCGTAATTCCTCTCCTCCCCTTTACCCCATCCCCTCAAGCATAAAATTCTATATACAAATCTATCCAGTTTGACACATCTGACCAAAATTTTACATACCTATTATTTAGAACCCCACGGAAAAAATATGCGCCATTTCTCCATCCTACTCTTACCCCCAATATAATTACCTTTTTTATAGTTTTTACTTTCTTAAATCGGTTACCCGGGCAATAATGAATACGAACACCAATACTTAATAGAAAGCAAATAGAAAAAATCTAACCAAAGGTCATTCTAGATATAATCCATACAAATCTACTATGATCTACTATGAAGCGATTTAATTATAGTCCGTACTCGTCAAATTGATGGCAGCACCGTACAACAAAGGCAGTAATTAAATTTTCAGTATCTCGATTTTGGATCAGCTCCGTTACCAGGGACCCATTGAAGCCGCATGGCGCAGTTGGTGCTCAAAGTGCTGCGTGTATTTTACAAAGGTGCCACTCCCCGAGCACTTTGCTCGCAAGAGTGCAACAGGACAATTTTATTTTGACAGTCGCCTTTGAGCTGAGCCCTTTGCACTGCATGGAGATTTCATTGGTATCACGCTCCATGCAGATATCATTATTTTCTTGGAGTGGACGATCACGTCCGATACTGAATATTATATTTCATAATTTAATATAATAAAAGCTGTACAATACATTGCGATAAAATAGAGTTTTTTTTAAATACTTTCAAACAACTTTTTTTAAAAATAATTATTCTGAATTTTCTAACCATCTTTGGGCTATGGATCATTATTTTAATATTAATAAGGGTTTACAAATTTTACATACAAATTATACAGAATCACAGATTGAAAAATTGGAAATTTTGGAAATAAGAAAAATTTTAATCCCTATAGATTTAGGGGAATGAAAATGGCTTTGTACAGGCCGCATGGAAAAGGCGCTTACAACTCATATATGAAAGCTTTCCACGCAATTTGAACATATATACAACTTCCAAAAAATGAATAAGCATGGTATATTCTATCATGGGTGGAAATGGCGAATGTTACAATTGTGTAAAGTGATCACTTAAGCCAACCATAAAAAGACAGGTCATAAGTCCTGTGTACACCCAAATGACTTCTATACCTACTTTCCCATAATTAATACAGTTTCGTCTCTGTGAGATATCTATAATATACACTAATTGGTGTAAACAAAGTTTATTATATAAATTAAAAAAAAAAAAAAATGATAATTATATATATATATATATATATATATTATATATATATATATATATATATATATATCTACTCGTAGGTATATCTGTTTAAAAAAAATCTCAATCGTTTCCACAGCACAGCTAAAATCAAAAAAAATTAAAACGGGGTTTCACATACGCCTCTTATCCTTTATGTTGTACAATAATTAAGTATTTTTTACCTGAAATTTATCAACAAGATACGTTGCATAGATGGTTTCAACAGAATCGTTCCATTTTGCGCACAGCTTAGGGTTTGACGTAAATTCTGCATTTCCTGGCCGCGTGAAGTGAATATTTGGTGATACCAATAGGGCGCTTCGTTCATCCATATAAACCTGTTATAAAAAATTCGATTAAACGCTGTATAGTGAACTTAGAGGCAGAAGATTTACACCAAAAAATCTAAGAATATTCCACTATCCACGTCTGATAAAAAGTTTGAGTTATATTGTTCTATATTATATTATGTATTGAGTTCTCTCCCGTTGAACCTTATTGTGAGCTATATTTATATTTTATAGAACCTTGAAAGGCTTATATATTGTACAAAGTGTTCATTGTGGTGGCATCTACGCCAAAGTTAATTTTTTTAAATCTACCCAAAGATAAGCAACAAAATTTTTCTTTCAAAAACGTCAATTGGGCGCTTGCAATTGCGTCATTTTTTCTAAGTCAGGACTAGTGTCTCAAACGAATTTAATTTAAACACAGGTTTTGATAAGCGTTTTGCACATTAAAACTTTGTGCGTGTGTGTGTACATATAATATGTATTAAACAGGGTGTACCAGAGCTAGCAGCAGAAACTTGGCCAGTATATTCCTGTCTATATTGTGAGTCTAAAATGTTCAAGCAACCATGATCAATAGTTATGGAGATATGCAATATCAAAGTTTGCATTTTTTCCAATGTTTCTACATACATACATGTTTCTAGATACAGTCGAATAAAATGAAAAAACCTTGCGAAAATTGAAAAAGTTTTTTTTAACAAGGTTTTTATGTTGTATTGAAACAAATGAATTTTTCATAATCGATATAAGTAACTGTAATGATAGTTCAACTTTTTGCAAAAAATAAGTCAGAAATATTGAAAAAAATGCAATCTTTGATAATGCATATCTCCATAACTATTAATATTAGGTCATTGTTGCTTGAACATTTTAGACTCATAACATAAGCAGGAATCTACTGGCGAAATTTCTGCTGCTAGCTCTGGTTCACTCTGTATAGTCTATTAAAAGTAATCTTACTGATAATACTGCGTGTGCGACGAACATTCGGAAAAATTATATACCTACACTCATCTTTTAACGCATATTTTAATTAACGGAAATAAAAACAATATTTCTCGAGCTCCAGTTCACATTTTCACAAAATTTTTTAATTTTGTAATTTGTAAATATGTTCGATTCAATAAGCTGTCTTCATCTATGGTCCGCAATTTCCTTGAGTCAATAAATCTTATTTTGGTCTCCAAAGAGATCTATGACCGCCCAGACTATCAGAGTTGTCCCTCTGCCATTATTTACATTATTCAGACAATTAACTGCCTTCTCAAATTACATTTCAATGACAACTCTACAAACCAGCCTTGGGGATAGTTACGCGTATGTAGATTACTACGGGAAATGACTTGTTCCATATTTTTGGCTGAAAAGCTGAAGCCCGCCTTAAAAACAAAAGAAAATATTGCAGTAAAAATGATACAAAAAATTATTAAAGCAGACAGTTGTTCAACAAATATCAAACTACCAAAATTTTATGTTTAACCCAATTCCCCATCTACCCACCAGAGAAAATAAATTTCCAAAAATAAAATAGTAGTCAATTCTAATGTCCTCGTCAACTCCCTTGTATTTATTTCTCTTCACATCCACTTTAGTAAATGAAATAGACAAATCACTAAATAAATTACTCAGAGTATAATGATTACTTAACAAAATTCAATGAACATTCTGAAGGATTCGAGTATTTTGTAAGGAACTTAAAGATATTCTGAATTTTCGGCCGATTCTTACTTAGAGGTATAACAAAGATAATTACAAAATATAAAATTCAATCAAATGAAACAAACATTCGCAAAACATTCTGAATTCAAAAATGAAATCAGTTTACCAGGCTAACGGTGTTTAATTTATAAAGAACAAGATACTCAAAAACTTTAATGAGCCCACTTCGTGGGCCAAAAAAAATCATTCAGCATCTAATGTATTCTGATTGTCAGGTAATCATACATACTCGTAAAAAATATACATTTTCCCATTTCCACCCTCAATTCGTTCTGTACGTAAAAATGATACTGGTTAAACGACAAATTATTTCCCCGATGTGCTGTAAATTTAATTAAACTTTCGTGGAAACTGTATGTGAGCCTATTTCAAATACAGTTAAAAAAGTAAAATACAATTTAATAAAACAAAATCACTTACGTTACCATAACTTCAAACTCGCGTATCGTTCCGTTGACTCATTTACCTCAATCTGACATAGGAAATAAATAATAAAATGTTTCACAATATGTTTCCTATTATTAATTGTCATATTATCTTATAAAAAGAAAAATTAATAATTTTTTATTTATTTATTGTTTTTTAACCGTACTAGTTTTCAAGTTCATAACGTATCAAGCTAGGATATTTACACAGTTTCATAGGGGTTATTAACAGTGAGTTTATGTTTGCGTAGTGGTGAATGATTAATAATCAATATATATATATATATATATATATATATATAAAGAAACCCGTGTTTCCTTATCCGCCAAGTTTTCTCCACAACCAGCCACAACCACCCACCGCTGGTTATGGTGGTGGATAATCCTTGGTGTCACATCGAAAATATGCGAGTTTAGTGGGGGTGGTTGTGCGTGAGGGGGAGTGGGTGAGGAAAATGTGCTTTCTAGCACATTGTTTTGTTATGGGAAGGCCGCAAATGCTTCAGATTGTTTCAAAGTAGACGCGCCGACTGTGTCGGTGAGTCTAGAAGGTTCCGGAAAAACCTGCTCTAGAAAGTTCTGGATGGAGAAGGTTCTAGAAAATTCCCGAAAGTTCTATAAGGTTCTAAACTGAGTGTCGGTGTCTAGAAGGTTCCTGTACTTTCGAATTTCTTGAAAGTTCTGGAAGGAGAGTTTTAGAAGATTTGAGAAAATTCTATGACAATCCAGAGTGTTCTAAAAATCTAGGCGTGCGAAGCCGCGCGGGCACAGCTAGATCTATATAATTTTTAAACAAATTTAGATAAACTTCTCCCTTACTTTCGCCACGTTTCTGCGATCCAGTACTTAACCTAATACAAACTTGGACACACTCTTACTTCGGTACGGTATACCTTAACCTACACTTCAACACACACTCATCACATCGGCCCTGATGATGGACCCTGCAATGGGATCCGAAACGTCAGCCAGAGAGGTCACATATACATGGCAGAACATCCCAGAAAACTATACACAGAAGTGTTTCACAATATTTATCGTTAAAAATAAGTTTCGTTCTCTCCATAACTCTCGATTAAATTACTCCTCATAAACTATTCAAATATGTTCTACTTCATATTTTTACAGTGCTGGTGTATTTTTTTATATTGTAGTATTGAAAATTTTCGCAAACATGCAAAACTTGAGCCTAATTCAAAGCTAATGCATTTCGTGGATGAAAAGTTTCTGCCTGCCTTCGGAATTCGTTGTTATACGAAAAAGGCACCTCACAAAGCAGTCCACTTGAAGAATTGTTCAAATAAAGAGGTATGGGATGTTATGGTATTGCCGCGGTCCAAAATGCACCACACAATGACGAGGTGATGAGATGCGTTCGTATTTAAATCGATACCATCAAGTGCAGTGTCGCGCCCCGCCAAGCGCGAACACTATGCAGTTATGGCGCTCCGTAATGCGGGGCAGAATGAGTTATGACACAATTAGCAGCCCGCTGACCGGGCATTGTTCCTTCATGGGTGAGTAGTTGTGAGGTCATTCCATTTAGACAAAACTTTGACGATTGTTACGTAACACGATATTACGTGAATTTTCTGCATATTGGCCAAAATTTTATTTTTACACATTTTTAACCCTGTACGAATTTAACAATTGCCTTATTATGTATAGTTGTTGTAAAATGTCGGTTAAAAAGATTTATATCCTCGTTTAGTTATTATTTTTTTCAATTCTGTTTAAATTCCCGAATGGCTGCGAAAACTACGTTCAAAACTTTATATTCAAACAATTTTCAACACATTAGAATAAAGTTTTTGTACATTACAACAGAATTAATACTTTTTACTCCCTTTATATTAACCCGTGGCGTCTGCTTGTTTGACGAAAAAACTTTGGATCGATTTAACCCTTTTCCCGTATCTCATCGAGTTGAAACTTTGCAAGCAGACTCGTGGCGACGATCAAGAAGATCTATCAAATTTTCGTTAAAAAAAATTAATAAATTTTTGGATTTTTCAAATTTTTAATGGTTTTTTTCACACAACTTAGTAAGTTATATGAAAATATTACAACGCGTCTGGTAGACACGGAACCTGATTATAGTATAATTTAGATTAAACGCTTAGAGTCAACAAAAGAGACGTCTGAAGAAGGAAGCGCTTACGAGTAGTTGACATAATTTATTGAATGCGCCAAGAAAATGAAATGGAAATGAGCAGGCCACATTGCTCAGAGGAAGGAAAGTAATTAGACACAAGTGATAACCGAAGAAAAAAAAACCTCGACTGACAAATTCTGGCATCGAATACACTCGAATAGGTCTTCTACCAGCAGTGGATAAAAAAAGGCTGATTATGATTATTAATATTTTTAGACAATTCCATTCCCATCGTAATTTCGTAGTGTAAGATAACAGTTCTCATTTAATAGCTAGATTAATGTTTATTTACGTAACTATTATGTAGTGGAGTGCATTGGGCACGAATTTAAATCATGCCGCTTACAACGATGCTGTGAAGGTTCAATGGATTGTGTAGTCATTAGAAATTGTATTCATGTGAAAGAAAAACACTCTTACAGAAGCCTATTTTTATGAAAATAATACCTTTGTGAACTAATTTCATAAATTAATACAACTTTTAAAGTATATTTTAAGAATATGGAAAGCTAGACGTCCTTGACATGACTGAATTGATATCGTGTACAAGTATTTACTGACTGAATATAATTGAACGAACAAGTACTTACTCGACGGTCGTTGACTCGAGAAACATAGCACACCTCTCAGATGGCGCCAGAAGTCCACTTTACCTCCCAAAGTATTTATAAGTGTTTAGTACATAAAATAACAAGTAATTATCTCCTAGTTTTAGTTAGGTATACGTAAAAAATAAAAGTACATAAAAATATTTAAACTCATATAAATTGCTTAGGTATTTCTGTTTAAGAGAGATCAACAGTATATTTCTCAACCTTGGCCTTAGGCCTATTCCAGGGCACTAAATAGCATTGAAACAATATTGATTACTTATATTTTAAGGAACTCATACTCATGATTCCTTAATTCTCAATAATCATAATAAATCCTATTTAATAAACAGATAAAATATAGTTTCCCCCTCCTTAGCCTTGCCCCCAGGAGACTGTGAAGCAGTTTTATGTAGGCACCTACCCGCCGCTTTTACACCGCACTAATACGACTTTAAGTGACGTGGGGAGAATTACCACTTTAGCGTTAAAAAATACCGAATTGGGTGGGAAATGTGTAGGACCTATATGGGAGCTATTGCCTATAAAACGGCCCTGGGTACGTATGTGGTGGGTCCCGTTAATTTGCGATATGTATGTATGTATGAATTATGACATTTTTAATTATCAATTTTTTATTTAATAATTTTTATATATTCAAGAACACATTCATATTTGTGAAGTTGTAATTTTTCAGAACAAAGTTCTGTGAAATATTTAATAACCAAATTAATTAATCAATTAGAAAGACATACAGAAAAATCTAATAATATTTCACAGAACTTTGTTCTGAAAAATTACAACTTCACAAATATGAATGTGTTCTTGAATATATAATATCTGTTGTATAAATGTATATTCAAATAAAAATGAATTATTCAATTAATCATGGCGTCCATCTAGCGGTGGCATTGCAAAGTAATTTCAACTACCGTATCAAAAAAGTGGATTGCTCTATGGACAAAAATAAAAATTAATCAATTAATAAAAATAAGAACTATATATAAGGTCGATATATTCACGGAAACATAGAGGGTTGCTATAGCTTAGTGGTCAGAGCACCGGCCCCGGAACGGAGGTGACCTGGGTTCGAATCCCAGTAGTAACCTAATATTTTTTCGTGAATTAGATTTTTCTGTACGTCTTTCTAATTGATTAATTAATTTGGTTATTAAATATTTCACAGAACTTTGTTCTGAAAAATTACAACTTCACAAATATGAATGTGTTCTTGAATATATAATATCTGTTGTATAAATGTATGTCCAAATAAAAATGAATTATTCAATTAATCATGGCGTCCATCTAGCGGTGGCATTGCAAAGTAATTTCAACTACCGTATCAAAAAAGTGGATTGCTCTATGGACAAAAATAAAAATTAATCAATTAATAAAAATAAGAACTACATATAAGGTCGATATATTCACGGAAACATAGAGGGTTGCTATAGCTTAGTGGTCAGAGCACCGGCCCCGGAAAGGAGGTGACCTGGGTTCGAATCCCAGTAGTAACCTAATATTTTTTCGTGAATTAGATTTTTCTGTATGTCTTTCTAATTGATTAATTAATTTGGTTATTAATAATTTTTCTTGAAAATTTTTTTACATTACGTTTGTACAGTATTTGAATATGAGGCAGTACCTCTTTAATACTGCCTCATGTTAAACCGAGCGATTTGTTCACTTTAACACAATAAAACAATAAAAACCTCCGTAAACATAGTAGAAGGAAGAGAGACGGGTGACGCTACACGAGTCGGGCCAAATCTTCTACTGGAAGACCTATATCGCGTAACATAGAGTTTTCGTTTATCATTTACTTTACATATAACTATAACCCTTATATGTATAATTAATTCCGGAGCCTATCTCCGGTCAAAAAATAAATATTAATAACCATTTCGATGTTTCACTCGATCTATCTCCGAACCTTCCCTAAGTGGTGACCCCGACGTGATTATTTTGTTTTGATTTGAGAAGCCGACGGATGAAAGTCGCAATCTCGGTGAACAGTGATGAGACAAAAGATACGGCAAGACGCTCGTGGGTAAATAAATATTAAAAATATAACTGATCGCTTTCATTCCATCGAACACCGTACCTTCCCTAAAAATGTATTAAAGCGAACAAATCTCAGAAGGTAAAAATTAAGTATGAAATAATAATATGAACATTTTCAATTATGAAGCAAAAAAATATGAAATAAAAATCATACGGTTTTTAACCCAACTATAAAGAGTATAATGATTATGATATTTATGTAAACGCCATTATATATCCTAATGTAAATAGTTTTATAAGGTAACGTATATACCTACATAGATACTCGTAAACATATTTGTGATAGGAACATTTAAAATTCATAAAACCTCGTGATCGATCGGTATATTCACATACATACAAGAGACGCACCAGGTGATACATTTTCTAAAAAATGTCAAAAATAAAAGCCACATATTGGAAATTCGTTTGCACAAGGCTAAGTGTGAAAGTAAAATTGATTTAAAAGTCAAATCATATTAATTTCTCTTATAAAAATTATGAGTTTATATAAAATTCAATTTACTAAACATCAATAATATTTACAATAATTAGTATACGAGCGTCCTACATAAAATTATCAGATTGTAGATAGTATATTTAACGATCCAATATGTAAGAAATACGTAGAATTTGCGACAAGTGTGACAGGTAGACAAAAAATAAGCTCCATATATAAAATAAGTCATTTACGCGCGGTAGAAGTTATACTTCTTTAGCGTGATTGTGATTATATTTGATATTTACAAATTGGTTTAAAATGTACATTAATACTACTAAAAAAAAATCAAAAATATTTTATTATATTTCTTAAAAATCATTTTTTTTAACATGTTTTTTCATGATTGTATACTTGTCATTATTATTTTTAAAAATAAAACATACGAAAAAAATGCATTTTAAATAAAACTATTTAGTCATTCTATTTAGATTTTTTTTTGTTAATATCATAAATGAATTACAAAACGTAAAATATTCTAAGATTAATAAATTCGATAGGTAAGTATTAGTATTTATGGAATTTTCTGTAACTAAAAAAATATATATCTTGCCGTCATTTTTCACGAGTGTGTACGGCTAGTATGTAATATATATATCGATATATATATATATAATATATATATATATAATATATATATATATATATATATCGTGTTTTTGATTGATTGAAGAGAAATGGTAGTAGCTGGGATGGTTTGTTTGCTGCGTGCCGTTTCAGTCGACCAGGGTTCGATCCTTACTCCTGTGTAACTTGTAATTGTTTTTTTAGCCTTGAATTCAAACGAAATTATTATATTTATATATTACTGGAACAGTTAATAATAATCCAGTGCATTTCGTGGTCTCGAATTTTCGCTACATGATTTCGCTACATGCCCCGCTATATGCTTCCGCTACTG
This sequence comes from Agrypnia vestita, assembly GCA_016648135.1. Taxonomy (NCBI): domain Eukaryota; kingdom Metazoa; phylum Arthropoda; class Insecta; order Trichoptera; family Phryganeidae; genus Agrypnia; species Agrypnia vestita. The sequence continues at coordinate 50,369 of JADDOH010009178.1, read as the reverse complement.
TCTCTATAAATAATAATAGAAACTCAGATGGTTCATCCTGCAATACAAAAATATTAATATAAAAATAATTTATCCTTTTTTGGGCTGTGTAGGACTGCTTTCATTATCAGTATGGAATATCAGTATGGCCCAGCTTCCTACATGCGATCTTTCGGCTCAGGAGTGATCATGTCACGCTAATCTCTTGTAATCTCTGAAACGCTCCACAACATTCTAGAACTACCACAACTGGGATATTATTGTAAACTCAAAACACATCAAGAAAACAATAACCTTTATAAAAGAAACAGCCGGCCACTGCGCAATCAGTTGTGTCAAAGTTAACTGACAGCGAGAAGTCCACAAAGATATATCATGCAGCGTGTGTTACTAGCGCGTGGTGATTCCAGAGATAGATATTCGGCGTAAGTACCTACTAACGAGTGAGATGTTTTCTAGTGCGAAATTGAACGGAACATTCTCAAAAGTAATCGAAGCGACAGTTAATGCAAATTAAGAAGCACTTATTAGTCTGTGAATTATTCCAAAAAGATTTAGTGACTGTGAATTTAAGAAAAGTGCTCTAACTAAATTTGTATCCAGTGCCTTGGGTAGTTTAATAAAAACTTTATTTATCTTTAAGTGTTTTATTTGCCTTCCATAGCCATGTATTGTGGCAACGTATTAAAAGTATTTGCTCGTTTTGCAAAACCCCTCACAGCCCTGGTTACTCTCGATCCGAAATTTCACCGTACATATTTAATGGAATGTGAATGTGGCAATCATATATTTTTCTACTTCAAAATAATCGTATTGAAAATGCTTCTGTTTCAAAATATTTCTGATCACCCGTTTGCTGTATCCCAGGGGCGTACAGTGAGAACAAGAAGTATGACTTTTTCCGAAGCATATTTTTTTTAAAAACTAAACCAAATTTTTATTTTACTCCCTTTCTTTTTAATAAATTAAGTTTACCATCATGTAATTAAATAATTATTGAAAAATGAAACATGTCTAGAAAAAATCAGTATAAATCAAATAAAAATAGTCAAAAATCTCTAAAAATATCTCTTTATTAATTTTATCACTATTTTTTTTAAACTTTTCAACTTCATTACAAACCAAAATTTTGTATCGAAAATGTCGGTAGTAATATTTTTAATTTTGATGGATTCACGTTATTTAAAATCATATGGGTTATTCTATTCATTTCCTATAACATTTGTATGGTTTTCAATTTGAAAAAACCGTTAAAATTTCGAAAAATCCAAAAGTATAGGTACAATAATTCAATTTTTTTTTAATGAAAATTTGTAAGATCATTTTTATTGTTGCCACGAGTCTGCCTGTATAGTTTCAGCTCAATTGGGTCACGGGAAAAGGGTTTAAAATCGATCCAAAGTTTTTTCGGCAGACAAGCAGACGCTACGAGTTAAAAGAAAGGGAATAAAAAGAAACCGAAATAAGAGATATAATAATCTCGTAATATTCCTATCAAAATAGTTAACAATTCAGATTTTAGTACTCATATGAGATAAAACAATAATTCAGATTTTAGTACTTCATAATAGTCTGCCAAATAAATATTTAACTTCGATTTTTTTTCCAAATATTTGTTTGATTAAGTCATACTTCTTGTTCTCACTGCACGCCCCTGTTGTATCCACACCCCGATATTGGTGGTTATGGTTTTACAAATTCCGGAAAATATCCATATTTTATTAATAGTAATTTAAGTAAATAATTAAATACCGTTTGAGAGAACGACCACATGTAGGTAGAACCAACATTCCTATTGGCAATCAAAATGATTTTTATATGTGTACGTATTTTTGTTATTCATAAAAATTTTCATGCAATTCCTGCCTTCAACCATTATTTTTTTATTATTTATTTATTTATTTATTTTATTTAACATAAAACTACATCAAATTACATTACAAATATAATTACACAATAATAATTTATCATACAATCATATAATAAAATATGTAACTACCCAACTAGGCTGGCCTGTTTTAGGGCAAGTTATATATTTCATTTTAAAACACAACATTCGACTATAGGTACTCATAAGTACATATAATTAATTAATAATTTAGAGTTCAAGTAAATTAGTACATTATAAAAATTTAAATTAGATTAACACAATACAATACATTATATAAATTAATACATTATTACAAATATTCTTTTATTTATTTATTTATTAAGGAATCTTAATAGTTATTTAAACATTATAAAATAAAAGCATAGTGTTCATTTCATAAACCAATTAAAAATATTCACAGATGTTAGGAACAAAGTTAGATAAGATATTAAGTTAATTATTTTAAATTAAATTAATGAATAGTGGTAAGCAAAAAACAATATTAAGACTGGTGAGTCACTGAATGTGAAAAAAAGTATATGAAGAAATGAGTTAATTAATGGGAGAAATATGCCCGTGCAAAGAATTTAGAAAGAATAAGTTTACAAATTTATTATTTTTGGCGTGAATTTTAGAAGTGATTAAAATGTCATTGCCCATTTTAACACACGTGTAAACCTATAAAAATATGTTTTGGGAAAAGTACATAATTAAAAAAAAATGCATACATGCTTTTATACGTTTTCTTTGCATACATTAGTAATCGATTTTTTATTGTCACCTATGCAGTATCCTAATATATATTAAACAAGTCGTTTAAAGTTTAAAACAAATTTTCGAAAGGTACGTGTTCTTCAGATGTTTCTGCAGCTCATGATTGTGAGTGACATGATTATTAGTTTTATTCGAAACTAGCTGTTCGTACCCGGCGTTGCAGGAGTTAAAGATTAAGTTGAAAATAAATTTGTGGGGGAAAACATAAGATCCATTGTTTTGCAAACCTCTAATAAAAAAAATGTTTCCATTTAATCAAGGCTGAGTTAGATGGAATGTTTGGGGAGAAATGGCCTATTTTGTCCATCGGGAATATGTATGCAAAATTTGGGTCCAATCTGTCAAGCGGTTTAGATTTGTACAGAAAATAGATCTGGCGGAGGGTACGGGTTAGAGGAGGAAGGGGAAATGTCACATATATTACCCAGCTGGTCCTAAAGAATAAGTATACAAAATTTGGGTCAGATCGGTCAAAAGGTACAGATATGCATGGAAAATATATCAGGGGGAGAGGAAGGGGTAAAAGGGGAAGAGAGAAATGTCGCCTTCGACGTCGTCGTGTCGACCCACCTAGTCCAAAATAATTAATTTGCAAATTTTGAGTCTGATCCGTCGAACGGTAATAATTTGCATTCAAAATATATCAGGGGTGGGGAAGGGGTAAAAGGGAAGTAGGAAATGTCGCGTATGTTATCTGCCGGGTCCTAAAGAATAAGTTTCCAAATTCTGAGTCCGATAGGTCGAATGGTAGGTACAGATTTGCGTTGAAAATATATCATGGGGAGGGGAAGGGGTAATAAGGGAGAAATGTCGCTTATGTTACTTGCTGGGTTCTAAAGCATAAGTGTGCATAATTTGAGTCGAATCGGACAAACGGTGTAGATTTCTATAGAGGACAGAGAGACAGAAATTGAATTTTTAGGCATAGATTTATAGAAGTATGTTGTTATTGTGTTTAATATAGTAATGCAATATTAATGGTTGTTATGAAGCTCCCAATAATGTCGTTTAAAACGATAAGTTCGGAAGCATCAAAATTGAAAATTAATCATAGAGAGCATACATAAGTGTCCTTTATTTTGAAATATCGCGATACGATTGGTTGCAATTTCTCACCGGTTCAAACGTTTACCAATACCTCCAATATCTCTTGAAGCTTCTGTCCGAGTTTTAGATACAGCTCTGTGGATCTTATTTTTATCAATAACCAGAGTTAAATCTTCGGTAGAAACCAAGCCGTCCACGTCAGCCAACACCGCATAAACAACAGCAGCAGCAGATCGCGTCAATAAACCGTATCTATCACAGACTTTAGCAACTCTTGGTAACAGAAATGTATTCCAATTCGCCGTTGAAGTCGATGGTATCTCTGTCGAGGGCGTATTTGTGGGATGCCTCTGTTATTGAATACATTTTTGGGGAAGATTTACACACCGAATTTTCATCACAATTTGATGAGACAGAGTCGGTTTCTTGAGTAAAACACGATTTTTTTACTGCCTTTATTGACTTTTTAATTTGTCTCTGCTATTGTTTCATTAATCTAGTCGTTCATTCTTATCAAAATCGCTTATAACCATTTTCCTGTCATTTATTTGATCCAGTAAAAAATTTCTATCGTTGATGGGAACTTTTTTAGGCTTTAAACACGAACATGATTCAAATGAAGTGCATTTATAATAAACAACGTCAAAAAGCTTCTCAGATGACTCCTAAAACATTTCAATTTATTTTTAAAACTATCATTCGTTTGCTTTTGGGGTATCTCTTCGAATTGAGGTGTTTTTCGAAATGGGATTTCACTAATTTAATAACTCGTTCCTTGGTTACGATTGGAATCGAAGCTTTGGTCCAAATATTGTTGATCTCTTCAGAAACATCACGTATATATCTGATTTGGATGAATTTTTTTCATTATGTTTAAATTTTAGGTCGTTTTTGACAAATAAAATAAATTAAATGATGTTCCTTATAGTTGCTAGCTGCTTGATTGTCAAGTTCTTTGTATGGTCCGAATATAGCATAATTAGTCTGACTAAGCCTCAAATTACTTGTTTAAGAATAAAAAAATCAGCTTTTAACAGTATAATAATCGTAACGGTACTTTTAAGGCATAACAATTACTTTGGCTACGAAGAAAACACTCGCGAGTCAAGTCAAGAAAGTCCTCAAAACAAGTTCAAACTTGAGGGTATTTGCAGGTTGAAGCCTAACAAATTCTATGTCGCTGGTAACGTATAGTTGCATTCAAATCAAAACTTCATATATGAATTACATTTAAAGAGAAGAAAAAGTAAAAAAAAAATATATTTAGTTCAGGAGCCAAAGTTGAGGATAGCGAAATATCACCATAAAAATGTCAATTTTTCAAAACTTTGATGATCGGTAGAACCCTAAAGATATAGTATTATTTTATTTTTAAAATTATTTTGGTAATTTACAATCAATTACGCAAATTTTGAAAGGTCTTGTGTTACGGAAAACCAAAAAAAAAATTCTCGGGACAACCTATATTGTACATCAAAGGGAATTTCTCTATAAATAATAATAGAAACTCAGATGGTTCATCCTGCAATACAAAAATATTAATATAAAAATAATTTATCCTTTTTTAGGCTGTGTAGGACTGCTTTCATTATCAGTATGGAATATCAGTATGGAATATCAGTATGGCCCAGTTTCTTACATGCGATCTTTCGGCTCAAGAGTGATCATGTGATGCTAATCTCTTGTAATCTCTGAAACGCTGCACAACATTCTAGAACTACCACGACTGGGATATTTTGTAAACTAAAAACACATCAAGAAAACAATAACCTTATAAAAGAAACAGCCGGCCACTGCTTGTTGTGTGCAATCAGTTGTGTCAAAGTTAACTGACAGCGAGAAGTCCACAAAGATAAATCATGCAGCGTGTGTTACTAGCGCGTGGTGATTCCAGAGATAGATATTCGGCGTAAGTACCTACTAACGAGTGAGATGTTTTCTAGTGCGAAATTGAACGGAACATTCTCAAAAGTAATCGAAGCGACAGTTAATGCAAATTAAGAAGCACTTATTAGTCTGTGAATTATTCCAAAAAGATTTAGTGACTGTGAATTTAAGAAAAGTGCTGTAACTAAATTTGTATCCAGTGGCTTTGGTGTAACTAAATTTGTATCCATGTATTGTGGCAACGTTTTAAAAGTATTTGCTCGTTTTGCAAAACCCCTCACAGCCCTGGTTACTCTCGATCCGAAATTTCACCGTACATATTTAATGGAATGTGAATGTGGCAATCATATATTTTTCTACTTCAAAATAATCGTATTGAAAATGCTTTTGTTTCAAAATATTTCTGATCACCCGTTTGCTATATCCCAGGGGCGTACAGTGAGAACAAGAAGTATGACTTTTTCCGAAGCATATTTTTTTTAAAAACTAACCCATAAAAACCAAGTTTTTATTATACTCCCTTTCTATATAAATTAAGTTTACCATCATGTAATTAAATAATTATTGAAAAATGAAACATGTCTAGAAAAATATCTTTGTCAAAAATCTCTAAAAATATCTCTTTATTAATTTTATCACTATTTTTTTTAAACTTTTCAACTTCATTACAAACCGAAATTTTGTATCGAAAATGTCGGTAGTAATATTTTTAATTTTAATGGATTCACGTTATTTAAAATCATATGGGTTATTCTATTCATTTCCTATAACATTTGTATGGTTTTCAATTTGAAAAAACCGTTAAAATTTCGAAAAATCCAAAAGTATAGGTACAATAATTCAATTTTTTTTTAATGAAAATTTGTAAGTTCATTTTTATTGTTGCCACGAGTCTGCCTGTATAGTTTCAGCTCAATTGGGTCACGGGAAAAGGGTTTAAAATCGATCCAAAGTTTTTTCGGCAGACAAGCAGACGCTACGAGTTAAAAGAAAGGGAATAAAAAGAAACCGAAATAAGAGACATAATAATCTCGTAATATTCCTATCAAAATAATTAACAATTCAGATTTTAGTACTCATATGAGATATAACAATAATTCAGATTTTAGTACTTCATAATAGTCTGCCAAATAAATATTTAACTTCGATTTTTTTTTCCAAATATTTGTTTGATTAAAAGTCATATTTCTTGTTCTCACTGCACGCCCCTGTTGTATCCACACCCCGTTATTGGTGGTTATGGTTTTACAAATTCCGGAAAATATCCATATTTTATTAATAGTAATTTAAGTAAATAATTAAATACCGTTTGAGAGAACGACCACATGTAGGTAGAACCAACATTCCTATTGGCAAACAAAATGATTTTTATATGTGTACGTATTTTTGTTATTCATAAAAATTTTCATGCAATTCCTGCCTTCAACCATTATTTTTTAAAAAATTTATTTATTTATTTATTTTATTTAACATAAAACTACATCAAATTACATTACAAATATAATTACACAATAATAATTTATCATACAATCATATAATAAAATATGTAACTACCCAACTAGGCTGGCCTGTATTTCATTTTAAAACACAACATTCGACTATAGGCACTCAAAAGTACATATAATTAATTAATAATTTAGAGTTCAAGTAAATTAGTACATTATAAAAATTTAAATTAGATTAACACAATACAATACATTATATAAATTAATACATTATTACAAATATTCTTTTATTTATTTATTTATTAAGGAATCTTAATAGTTTTTTAAACATTATAAAATAAAAGCATAGTGTTCATTTCATAAACCAATTAAAAATATTCACAGATGTTAGGAACAAAGTTAGATAAGATATTAAGTTAATTATTTTAAATTAAATTAATGAATAGTGGTAAGCAAAAAACAATATTAAGACTGGTGAGTGACTGAATGTAAAAAAAAGTATATGAAGAAATGAGTTAATTAATGGGAGAAATATGCCCGTGTAAAGAATTTAGAAAGAATAAATTTACAAATTTATTATTTTTGGCGTGAATTTTAGAAGTGATTAAAATGTCATTACCTATTTTAACACACGTGTAAACCTATAAAAATATGTTTTGGGAAAAGTACATAATTAAAAAAAAATGCATACATGCTTTTATACGTTTTCTTTGCATACATTAGTAATCGATTTTTTATTGTCACCTATGCAGTATCCTAATATATATTAAACAAGTCGTTTAAAGTTTAAAACAAATTTTCGAAAGTTACGTGTTCTTCAGATGTTTCTGCAGCTCATGATTGTGAGTGACATGATTATTAATTTTATTCGAAACTAGCTGTTCGTACCCGGCGTTGCACGAGTTAAAGATTAAGTTGAAAATAAATTTGTGGGGGAAAACATAAGATCCATTGTTTTGCAAAGCCTCTAATAAAAAAAATGTTTCCATTTAATCAAGGCTGAGTTAGATGGAATGTTTGGGGAGAAATGGCCTATTTTTTCCATCGGGAATATGTATGCAAAATTTGGGTCCAATCTGTCAAGCGGTTTAGATTTGTACAGAAAATAGATCTGGTGGCGGGTACGGGCTAGAGGGGAAGGGGAAATGTCACATATATTACCCGGCTGGTCCTAAAGAATAAGTATACAAAATTTGCGTCAGATCGGTCAAAAGATACAGATTTGCATGGAAAATATATCAGGGGGAGGTGAAGGGGTAAAAGGGGAAGAGAGAAATGTCGCCTTTATTACCCACCTAGTCCAAAAGAATAAGTTTGCAAATTTTGAGTCTGATTCGTCGAACGGTAATGATTTGCATTCAAAATATATCAGGGGTGGGGAAGGGGTAAAGGGGAAGTAGGAAATGTCGCGTATGTTATCTGCCGGGTCCTAAAGAATAAGTTTCCAAATTCTGTCCGATAGGTCGAATGGTAGGTACAGATTTGCATTGGAAATATATCATGGGGAGGGAAAGGGGTAAAACGGGAGAAATGTCGCTTATGTTACTCGCCGGGTCCCAAAGCGTAAGTGTGCTTAATTTGAGTCGAATCGGACAAACGGTGTAGATTTCTATAGAGGACAGAGAGACAGAAATTGAATTTTTAGGCATAGATTTATAGAAGTATGTTGTTATTGTGTTTAATATAGTAATGCAATATTAATGGTTGTTATGAAGCTCTCAATAATGTCGTTTAAAACGATAAGCTCGGAAACATCAAAATTGAAAATTAATCATAGAAACTATACATAAGTGTCCATTATTTTGAAATATCGCGATATGACTGGAACGCGAACTCATCGGTTCAAACGTTTAATTTAAGCAAAGACAAGTGAATGTAATAAAAAAAATTTAATGTAAAAAATGTTATGCCTAAATATTTATCAACATTAAAAGGGTAGGTACCGGCGGCGGCGCCTTTTTTTCAAATAATTTATGTGAATTCGAATGCAACGTTGTGTCAAAAAGAACTTTAGGAGAGTTATGATTTTGGACAATGGAAAATTTACATTTTTATTTATATAAATAAATAATAGGTATACAAAAACATCCCCGTATGTGCCTATGCCAAAATTTCAAAGCAATCAGTGAAGAATTTACATATATCATAGATTTTGTACGAACGAACATTTACATTTTTATTTATATAGGTAACATTTCATAATCTATAGTCATTCACTTTACGTAAATGTTGAAATTTCAGGGCTAGCCGGGAAGTTGGTGAAAAATGTTGGTGAAAAATTCCACCACAACAAGCAACAAATTAATAAACAGAGTTAGTTAAAGAAAAGCATGTTAAATATCATTTTAAATATTTATTATTATATAGAGCTTGAAACATACCACGTATTTAAGGTTGAATAAGGCAATCTGAATATCTGTTTAAAATATCTATGCGAAATTTGTAAAATACAATATTTCGGAAAGTCGATAAAATACCTAGGGGCCTTGCGCACGAGTGTTGGACAATTAACCCGTCCCAGGGGTCCACTTGTCCCGAGCCAACTGACTTGTTTACTCCGCGTAAGGAACTTATGAATTGTGCCCCACCTTAATGTTTAGAATAAGCCGCCCTGAAGGTACAAATTCCCTTGACTTACAAGTATCTCGATCACATAAATTATACCTTAAATGCATGCTGTGAATGTTCATACGTTCACATCGTAAGTAATCACTGCCAGGTTGAGAAAGTAATTTAAAATAACCAAGTGTCTCATTTATATAAATAAAATAAATTAGAATGTTTTGAAAAGCATATGTGGCATAACAAGATGAAGCAGGTACCGGAAGTCGGTCCTGTTTGAAGCCACAACATTCGTCGAGCTTGCATGCGAAGATGTATAGATGTGAATGAGGCGAGAATTGTGTCAGATCAGAAGAAATGGCACTCTATCTTCTCTGCCTTCTATTCTATCCTGTGCGGTATCAAAAGCGCAATATAACTCAAATATGCATTAGTATAAACTATAATATATAATATTTAATAAATAATGTTCCCTGTAATACATGTGTAATCCTCGTATGAGGAGTTTGATGTGGGTGTAATACTTTTTATTTTATTTGTTGCTTGGTCGGACTACTTGTAATCTCAATTATAATAATTTAGTTGTCTGTACGTCCGTCCGTCATAACTTCGTGTAATATCCGTAACTTCTTTATAGTAATTTTTTTTCTCACCGATTCATATCCATTTTTTAGGAAGGCGACAAAGTACTTATTTATAGTTTTTCACAAGAATGAGACAATAACTGGGACATGCAGTGAGAATATTGCAGCATGACATTCATGTAAGCATATATTTTGAAAAAAAAATCGAATTTAAAGGTATATACGAGATATTATCTCGTATTATTCCTATCACAATTAGTATTTTATTATTTGTTTTTAATATATCATAATATTCTGTCACATAAATATTATATTTCGATGTCTTTTTCTAATATACTCGTGTATGTCAGCGTTAAAGTCATACTTTAATATATGCACTGCACGCGCCGAGTCAATATTTAACAAATTAAAAATAATCTAGAAGTTATGACAATATATGACAAAATACATAGGAAGAAGAAAGAACTCATGAAAAATCAAGAAGGCTCAGATTAATTAGGATTCGTATTTTTTATATTTACTCTTAATTTTAAAAGTTTTATTTAGTAGTAGAAGAAAACATTATTAATATTCAGTGTTTTACAAGGAGGGCTTTGGCTTATTCTGAATGCTACTAAGGACGCAAAAAAAAGATAGAGGAACCGTTCTCTGAAAAGTTCATATCATAATATATTTCCATTATATTTGCGACCAGCCGGTTCATTTTTACTTTTTATCATAATCGCGTTATTTTGTGGTTTTATATAAATATTAATTGAAAACTTCATATAAACCACATTGATTAATTAAATTTCTTTCCGTATCATTCGAAACCGGTCAAATTTAAATTGTTCAATGTGGTTATTACAAAGTATGTTATATTTATTACATGGGACTTAATTGAATTAGTATTTAATATCTGAATCAATAAAGCCCGACTCAATAAAGAAGAAATAAAAAGAAGAAAACTCAAACTACGAAAATCATGATCAACAAATTGAATACAATGATAATATTTTAAAACCATTGAAGCAGTAATAGATTTTTTCTCCATAAAAATGCTTAAAAACCACAAATTCCTTACTGTTACACGAATTCACATTACGGTTGCGTACGGAGCATAAATAATTAATGTTCTGTAATTATTTTACTATAATTTTATCAATGCATTTAATAAAAAATCAGTTTTTAGTAATATGTATTCCATTCCTTGAAATTTTCATAATTTCTAATCGATAGATAATTTATTAAAAGATAATTAATATTACCTATATTATTGATAAAGAAAGCATTATCCTTGATATATAGACATTATTTATAACCATGCATCTTGGCAGTTATTGTATAACATTGTAATGCTGCCAATTTTGTTTGTATTTTTGTTTTAAGTTTGAAAGGTTTGAAATTATTTTAGTTAAATTTATTAATTTCAAACTTGTTAAAGTTAAAACGTCCAAATTGATAGCATAACAATGCTATATATTAAGTATCAAGATATAAAAATAGTAATAGTGCTATTTTCAGAATACGGCCGAATAATTGCAAACTTGGTGCATATTCATTTATAAATATTTTTTATTAATGAGATATAATGTACAGTCCTATTATGCAAGGGTTTCAATATTTCCGGCATCTAAATTCAACTGGTGTTGGAAATGAAAGAAAACAGCTGGCGGGGATATTTGCGCACAGATATTCGGCAAATTAGTGCGCGACCCCACCGAGGGTCGCCGTAATCCGCCACCGCAAATATTATTACTTGGGGCGGCCACATGTTGCAGCCTTATTGGCCGCCCATCCCGGATGGCTCGTCCGGAGTCAGACTAGTTTTCGCGGATGGACCCAGTTGGCTTGGAGCTCTTTCCCACTATGTCGGAAGTGTAGCCGACTTTTAATCGCACGTCCGACGCGAATGTCGGAAAAATTCGATTCGAGTACGACGACTTTTATCCAACGGGTATTCGTGTGCGATGAACGACGATGAATTTTTTGTTGTATTATGGTAAAAAATAAAAATAAATGTCAGAAAAAATTTATCATTCATTGCACCCAATCTTGGCAGAATATTTTTCTATAGGAAATATTCAAACGTTGATCGGTATATTGAGAAATGACGAAGTAAAGTTTTTTTATCAATTTTAGATTTTTTTCACTATCTACTGACAGGAATTTCTCGAAAAAACAAAATTTAGAGAGTGCATTTGTCATGAAGAAAGGTTTTCTATATTTTAACGAAAAGAAAAAAAATTGGTTTTCTCTCTGTGCCATTTATGTCTGCTGAATATAAAATAAATCGTTTGTTTTATTTTATTTGTTTATTTATATCACAGTGTCCGCAGTAGGTACTTATAACAACATCAAGAACGTCAATATTTAAATGCACGCGTTTTATTATCGGACCGTCAACATCACTATATAAGCCGAAACGTGAGCGACTTCCGACAAGATTTTTTATCGAGCGATGACAAACCAATCGACATTATTTGATCGTGTCGGATGTGAAGCGAACTATGCTATATAAACTGTCGAACCACAAGGTCGGACAACATTTTGTCGACATAGTAAGAACGAGCTCTTAGTGTGCGTAATAGCGTGTTACAAAAATATGTGAAATGTAAAAAAATTGTAAAATATACGGCATTGGAAAACTTGTTGATACGAAAATAAAAAGACAAGACACATAATTAATTACAGGTTAAGAATTCCAATCAAACACATTAACTTCTTATTCAGACAGGTCTAATTAAACTTAGCGAGAGACGCATTATTGCTGATTTCATATATTTATACAAAATAATTCATTCTTATAACTTGGATTCCTCTTGGAACTCTTTTCATCCATATCATTTCACATACCGACCAAAAGTAACCGTTCACAAGCATCTTTTAACTGCAACAAAAACATCACCAAAAATACTCCACGATCAACAGACTTTCCATCCTAGAAAACGAGTATGCACAAATTGCAGATATTTTCAGAGTGAACTTAAGTCATTACCGGTATCTGCGTGATTAAACTTTGTTAATACATATATGAATGAATACATGTCTTTGTTCATACCGATACACACTTATAATTGTCTTAACTTAATTTGGGCTATATTTAGAAAATGTATGTTTTTTTTTAAACATAGTATAAAATTATAAAGATATGAACAAAACCTCGTTATGAGAGAGGAGTGGATCAGAGCAGAAGTATGTCCCCCTTCTTTTTCTTTTAGTAGATCTGTTGATATGTGCTACAGAAACTACGCCTCCTGAGATGACGAAGTCCAGATATCCCATACAATTTTTTATAATATTTATTTATTTGTTGAAAGGATCCAAACTGCTTACTTTTAAGAATAATAATAAGGCAAGAAATAATGAATATTAAGTAAATTCACTGTATTTTTGAGTATGTAATGTTTTTTCAAGACCACACTTTTGTTTTTTTCAAAGAACTGGATTTTTGTCTACAATAATGGACAATTATGGGTGGAATCGGAAAATGTTACACCGTGTAAAGTAATCGCTTATGCCAGCCATACGATAGGTCGTTAGTCTTATAAATAACCAAACTCTTACACTCCTTCTTTCCCGTATAAACAGATGGGTATCTTTGAGATACCTATGATGTATTTATATAAAAAAAAAATATAGATCCACTAATAAGTCCCTAAAGCTACTAATCGGAAAGCGATAAGATGTGTACGTAGTTAGGTGAGTGGTTGGAAGAGATTTGACAATGACACAGAGTTACAGGTAGATATACAGATCCTTGACGTTTTTGTAACGTTAATGATAAAAAATACGATTTCTGTAAATTGATCCTGTGATTTGCATATGCGGTGGATGAAGGAATGCTGCGCATGAGTTGTTCTGTTTCCGGAAACATGGCAGAGTACGGTTTGTCAGGTTACTCTAAATGGAACATGGAGAAAACATCTCCAGTCGACTGGGACAGCCAATGTGCCCCTGCATTTACTTGAAAAGTACCTGTGATAAATAAAGAGTTAAATACATACATCTATCAGTATATAAAAATAATAGATTTATCGGAAAATAATTACAGGAATATATTTACCTAACAAAGAGCAATAATCAGAGTTATAGGTGGGTAATTTAAGTGTGTACACCGTGTCTTTAACTGATCAGATAAAATACTGCTCCAGTGCACTGCTCGTCGGGTACCTGTAGGTCACTGCCGCGAATCGTAAAAACACATTCATCCGTATTCTGAAAATAACAATGTCTGGATCTTTAAGATCTTTATCCCAACACTTAATAGACGATAATAAAAATTAAAAATGTCCAGAGCGGATTTTGTAATTCTACGGCTCAAATACACTATATTAAAAGGTGATATAAGAAAGATTATTTCTTACAAACGTATTAATTTCTTCATCCACAGCGTCCAGATGAAATATCATGGCTTAACTTGTCATGACCGCGTTCGGTGTTACCGCGTATTCAAATCTTCCCATCTTGACATTTGACAGATAACAATTTACATCTCTCTCCCTCCCTCTATATCTATCTCATGTAGAAACTTACAGAAACAAAGACCGACGTAAAGCTATGTCTCGTTTATTTTTAATTTTTATTATCGTCTATTAAGTGTTGGGATAAAGATCTTAAAGATCCAGACATATCTGTCAAAAAATGTCAAGATGGGAAGATTTGAATATGCGGTAACGCCGAACGCGGTCGTGACAAGTTTAGCCATGATATTTCATGTGGACGCTGTGGATGAAGAAATTAATACGTTTGTAAGAAACAATCTTTCTTATATCATCTTTTAATACAGTGTATTTGAGCCGTAGAATTACAAAATCCGCTCTGGACATTTTTAATTTTTATTATCGTCTATTAAGTGTTGGGATAAAGATCTTAAAGATCCAGACATTGTTATTTTCAGAATCGGGCCGATTATATACCTACTACATAAAAATTTTCTGCAAAAGAATTTTGATGTTTCAAGCTCCAGGATTTATTTGTCTTAAGGTGTCTTCATTTTGCTAGCATTTCTATCCAACGTCGTTGCGTCGATTAGCTTTTGCCATTTTGAAATCCCTTTTTTTTTTGTAAAAAGGTACGATTGGCTCAATGGATCTTCTTTTAGCCGTGAGACATTCATTAAAGCTTCGTGGCTTTGCTCCTAGGACTCACCGAGTGGGTTCGTCGATGGCGACCCTAGTCGGGGTCTAATGATGTTAACAGTTTTGCAACTGAAATAAAGTTCCCCCATCTCAGGAAAATTAATCAGAGTCAACAATCGCGCCCGCTTCTATTGCTAATCTACGCAACATATTTTGTAGAATATGCCATGTTTTTTTATGTAAAAAGGAGATTATGACTACATTTAGTTTTGATGTTCATTTATCAATCCGAATCGCAGTGAATTTGTAGTACGAACGAATAACAATGTTCTTAGGTTTTCACGGCCACTCAGAATCGAATCCCATTGCAGGGTCCATCATCAGGGCTGATGGTGGACCATGCAATGGGATCCGAAACTTCGGACCGAAAGGTCGTAACAACACGGCATAATACCCCAGAAAACACAAACATGAAGATTGTAGTACGAATTACTGTAGGCGACAAATTTCATCGTTTTGTTTGCTTCAGAAAGTAAAAATATATATTTTTAATGATGTTGATGTGCTCAGTTCAAAAACGATAATTAAAACTTTGGATAAGCTCAGGTTTATCAGATATGAGGAATATAAAAGCAAAGGCAGCAATATCCAAAAAAAATAATGCGGTCATCGAGTGTTTATGTATATATAGAATATACTGAATTCGAGTGTTTATATGAAATATAGTCTTTAAATGAATACAAACCATGATTTTAAAGATACAGATAAATAAAATCTAGAATTCAGTACACTCTTAGTTATTCTCGAAGACTGTATTAAATTTTTTTTTTTTTTAATGATACTGCTGTGTTTGCTTTTATACCCGTCATATATTTAATATTAATCAAATTTAACTGTAAACATACATACATAGGTAGGTATATGATGAAACACAGGCTACTTGCAGCTCAAGCTGTAAAGATATTCTTTTATTTATGAAAAACCCAATGTATATGTCAAAAAAACAATAGTGAAATGTAAACAGGACATTAGTTGCTTGTATGATGTTTCTTCACTACCCTCTTTTATGAATTTAGAGGTGTTTTACGCGCTTCTGGTAACATTGATGGACTCCATTTCCCTTGTAGCGATTCTCCATATCAGACATGTCCCGATGGAAGAATACGCTATGCTCATCGCTTACAAGACCTCAGTTGTCAGGGAAAATGTAAGTGTGAGAATGAAAAAAAAAATTTTTATAGATATGTTACAAACCATTTATTTATAACATTATATTAATTATTTACCAGTTCCTTGTGATTGTAAGCTTTGTGGTTTCCGAGAAAATTATATATATAAGCTGCTTGAATGAATTTTCCTGAAAAATTATCCTGAAACAATTCCAAACTTCTTTTTCGTAAGCAAATAGTTCTGCATTCTGCGAAGTGCGCATTCTTGAATAGCCTAGAGATCTGTGGAACCACGAACATCCCCTCTTTAAATTTGGCCCTTAACACGCGAAAACCTTTCTCTGAAACTGTGTCTTTACGATCCATGGCCTTGATAAAATTCTTCATGAGTCATAATTTTATATGCAAAGCTGGTATGGTCAAATTGCGGTCAACGAGGGGTGTATTTATAACGTCCTTTGGTCCAAGTTCTAGTCCTGCCCTTCGTGGCCATTCTATCCTTTAGAAATATGCTACTCTGTTATAATAAATGAAACAAAAACATAGGATTGCGTAGATTGAGAACATTTATTTTTGAAATTTTGATAACTAGAACCAATTTTTATTGACAGATTCTAGTTCAGTGCGTTCATTTAATAATCTTCGAACACTTTTTTTCACTGGAGACCAGTGTTATTACGAATATAAATATTTTGTAAGTCAATTCTCATCATTCACGTGACAGAAAATATCACGTAATTAAATTACATATTCACACCCTGACATGTAATTTTATTTTTACTATCATATTCTTAAGGCCCGTAATTGACAGTGGCATATTTTGATGAAAACACCGTAATCTACTTAGGCCCTACCTTTTATAAATAAGCATTCAGTTTCAGCAAGCTGAAGTAAATACTATTAAGTAATTATATAACATACAGAAGACTGAAGCTACCTACTGTAGTTAAAGAGGATAGAATGCCACACTCTTCTGTCTTACCACACAACTCTCGCCTCATTCACATTCATTCATTCGCCTCATAAGTCTTGTAAAAATATTTCTGAGGCTTTTAACAAGTGTCCGATTTTCTTTAAGAAAAAACTTACAAGTGTAGGATTTATTATGAAAAAAAAATTTTTTTATAGTGAATTCGGAATTTTTTAAAGAGTATTTTTTTATATTGAATTAGTTAGCGTTTCAGATGTTTTATTCCTCATGTCATAAAATATTATACCCTATAACTTAAAAAAATAGAAATTTGTGAAAACAATACGTGTCACATAATACAAACAACAATATTCGTACTATTTTCAAATGACGCTAAACACTTGTATATACTATGAAAATAAATATGATAAACTTGTTGATCTACTGGAACGAGCCTCAAAAACACGATCGCTAGATTGCTAGATGAGTGCTTTAACCGCTAACCCAACCAGCTCCTCATTGTGCAACAAACGGAATTTTGAGAAACAAGAAATTTAAATATTTTAAAATGATTGATGATTATTAAATATAATTTTGCCTTCTACAGAATCCTGGGCGTAGAGAAAAAATAGAAAAACTTTATGTTTTTTTAAATAAAAGAAAACGAAAGAAGAAGAAAAAAGCATTAAATTATCAATAATATCACATTCCCTAATACTTCATTTCATTCCTCACGCTGTATGAATAAATAGTTGGTTACTATTACCGAACTTCTCAAAACTATTGATAAAATTATCATCTAGTTGTTTGTATAGTACGAAGTTTGATTCAATTAAAAAATAATACACTAATTCGTATTTTGTTCTTATCTGTAAATGTCTCCCAAAAATAATTTTTTACAGTGTTGTTTGATTTTATAAAGAATATGCTATTGAAGATATCTATTATTAGAGTATCATCAAACAAATGAAATAATGCTATTATGAAACCCTTGAAATAATATAAATCACAATAATGTTTACTCCGGCTCTGATTACGGATAGCCATTCAAAATGCTGTTTCAAAAGAATTTTAAAACCGAGATTTTTACGAGAGTCAATGACCCACCCACCCCCTTTACATACAAAATCTCTGAATACCTCAGTCGACGCACACAATTAGGGGGAAATGGCGAGCAATCTCGTACAGCCCTTACATTTGTGTACTCTCGGTGGAGGCTCTTATCATCCACTTGATAACATTGTACAGAAGACCGAGTCCAAAAGCTGCAAATAATAATTCCGTGTTTAGATTGGGAACCTCTTTCCGCTGGTTGGGTTTAATGCGCTGCTAGCATAGTTGCCTAATTGCCCCTCATGCGACGGGTTTTCCAAATTAATTCGCGCGACATTGTACCGGAGCATTCACATTATCACAAATTATTTCAGAATTTCCACATCGCCAAACTTATTTACTGTTTGGTTCACTCACATTCAGCCCACGTATTAGTTTTTGTATTTGAATAAAAAATAAAGTTTTTAATATTGTAGGTATTAGCAGTAAAGCTAAAGCTACACGCCGCGGCCGATTTGTTGCTGTTAGATTGTTGTTGTCTACAGTCGGCTGTTGGCATCTTTTTATGTTTTTGTTCCGCGGCTGATCAAGATGCTGTTGAATTGCATAGTTTAGGAGCAAATTGTTTGATCTTGGACTCGCTGAGGACCCGTGGTGTGCTTGCGGGCGTGTGAGACAGACTCCGGGGCACATTCTTTGGGAGTGCTCGATGCTGAATGACGCGAGAGAGGAGATGCTAAGCGAGTTGGAAGGAGTGGGGCATCGTTCACCTAGGAACGATGACCTCATTAAAAAAGGTAATAATCTCAGACTCTTTCGAGCCTATGCCCGGACGTGGATGTCGCGCTGGGATCTGCTTCGTGGGTGAGCTATCTGCTATGACCGTGGATCCTGCGGGCGTCAAGAACTGAACTCCTATCCTTTTGTATGCGTCCCTCCCTGTTGGGAGTGTCGTTTAAATCCAAAAAACCCACATATCCACTGTCCCTTCCACCAGATCCTTCTCTCCAACTTCTTGTGTGACGGCTCCACTGTCGTATACTTTGTGTATCACTACTTTGCTTCTTTTCTAACCTGTTTTTATATCTTAATTTTCTTTTCTTGGATAATTTATGATACTATTTTGTTGCTATTTTTGCTTATGAATTTAACCTGTTTTCTTCCTCGCTTATACTGTTTTATGTTACGATTCTGCTATCTTCTTTTTATTTTGATTTTGTATTTAACCTGATTTTATTTCTTTTTTTCTTTGCTTTTGTTTTTCTACTTCTGATTTTTATGCCGCTGCACAAATCTATTTCTTTTATATGCTTTTAATTTTCTTGTATTTGTATTTGATTTAATAAAGGAAGTTCTTGGTGGAGGGGACAACGAATGGGTTTTTTGCTGCCAGAACCTTGAGGCGTTCGCCCTATACACGGGCGCCGCACGGGGATGGCTTTAAATAAGAAAAATGTCAACCTGGCGACGCAAGAGTAGGGCCGATATGGGAGCCGTCGGCTCATAGAACGGCCCTGGGAAAGTGGTGGGTCCCCATTCGTTGTTGAATTGCATTTTTCATTTCACGCTCATCTTTAGTCATATTATAAATCCTTCGATTCACGTCATCAAAAACCTCTAGCGTCAAAATATTTTTATGCAGTTTGACATATACCGCGTAAATTGCCAATATTACAAAACAGCGAATAAATAGCGAAATAGTATGAAAGTTTCAAGACGTCCAGATGATTTTGATATTCATATATAGATTATTTAATATGTTGATACGTTATATACATTATTTTCCATTTGAGTCACTTCAAGAAAATAATGTTTATTTTACACATTGAATAATTATATGTTTCTCTAAAATAATGTGTATATCTCGCTATTTTCTTTGATTAATATTAAATATATCATATTTAAACCACAAATAAAACAACTACTACCGAATAAAACAATTTTTTTTTGAAAAAACATAAACGTCCTAAAAACATAAATTTTGTTCACTTTGATTATTTCTCGTTATTTTAATTTTAATTTTAAGTTATATTAATTTTATTTTATTTACGCTTCAACAGGCTAAAATGCCCAATGACTTGAGTTAATCACATAGATTAATTGTGACCTCACCGAGAATCGGACCCGGAATCCTCGGTGTGAAAAGCTAGTGTCATACCCATAGGGCTACGAGGGCCACCTGTTTGCTGTTAACGTTATGTTAATTTAATTTTTTGAATTAAATTTCTTACTACCATACATTTCTAATATAATGAACTATGTTGTTTGTTGTTATAAATCCATTATGTTCTAGAGAAAACATGCGATTTTTTATTTTATTTTTATTTTTTTGGTTTTATTACAGAGAAACTGGATGTTTTCAAAATAAAATAATGTAAAATTTAACGAAACAAATATTAATATTAAGTTAAATATATTTTTAAAAAACCACTCTGTTTTTAAGCATGAGGTTTATGATTGAATTAGGAGAGTATCTGAATGAAATTAATTACTGTGTAAAAGTCTCTCCCTCGATTGGCCACCGGAAACGAACGCCGCCGGAATCTATTAAAAAAGTCTGATTTAGGAGTTGAGGATCATGGGATAGAAAAAGGGTTTCCTACACCATTGGTATAATTAATTTAATATTTATTTTCTTTCTAAGAAAAACCAGCAGCTAATATAATTAAAACTCGTAAAAATGACATTGCATGACTAAAATTGTAGAGTAAAAATACAATCCAGCACTTCTGACCAATATAATAGTCTGCGACAAGGTGATGCTTCCTAATATAGTTCTAGAGAAAACGATTAGAGACTCCAGAAATGAGACTTCACGTACAATATTCCGAAAATCCTGGGAGATTCTTGCATACGCTGATGATATTGATATAATCGCAAAGACATTAAATGACGTCAAATAAGGGTTAATAGACCTGGAAAATGCTGCCAGTGGAATAGGACTTCAAGAAAACGCCTCTAAAAGAAAGGAAATGATTGCTTCTAAATATTATGTTCCTATGTTATGTAGGAATAGTCACTGAAGCAGGTACCCATACCATAGAAACTGTGGAATCATTCCAATACTTAGGCTCAGTAATAACGAATAATAATGATGCAAGTGTTGAGATAATGAGGAGAATAGCAGTGGCAAACAAGCGCTATTTTGGAATCCACAAACATCTCAAATCTCGTTTGTTGACTAGAAGCACAAAATTACTGCTGTACAAAACATTGCAAAGGCCAGTGCTCATATATGGTGCTGAGTGCTGGGTTCTAAGAGATTCTGGTTTTTGAAAGAAAGGTGTTGAGGAAAATCTTTGGACCCCTTTGTGGAAATGAAATATGGAGGATAAGGTATATACGGGAGCTGGAAAGTCTTTATAGTGAGCCCGCCATAGTTAAATACATCAAAAAATATCATTTCAGATGGTTAAGAAATGTACAGCGAATGAAAGAAAATAGAATCCTGAAAAAGATTCACAACACACAACCACAGGAGGGAAGAAGTGTGGGAAGACGGAAGCTAAGATGGATGGATGGCGGTGAAGGGGATCTAAGGGCAGTCGGTGCGACAAACTGGAAAGGCGGGCGATGGACCGGGTGGAAGAGCGAAAAATCCTGGAGGCCAAGGCTCGATGGGCTGTTGCGCCAATAATGATGTGATTAATATAATTAAATAAATACAAAAAACGGTTAACACAAAACAGGTATTTTTCAGTTTTATTTTGTGTTAAACGCATTTCATGATAAACAATTACTTCTCTTTTGCGTTACATCTTTTAATGTGTGTTGACCACAAGAATGGGCTAAGTGAAAACAACCAATTTAAAACATACTGTATTTAGATAAGTTATTAATTACACCCGATAACGAAAAGGCTTCCCGCAGTAACAAAATAACTTAATGTGCCAATAAAGTACAATGAATATCGGATGTTTGGTTTACATCTGAAAAAAATGACAGTATTAATTGTTCGCTAAATGCAGGAAAACGAAAGAGAAAACCAAAAAAAAAAACTAAAGCAAACTTTATATTTTATCATTTTTATTCATCACAGATTTATTCATTTCACTACTTATAAATATTGTGCTACTAACTTTTACACAAAAAATCCACTGACTAAATTTAACACAATTTAACACCACAGATTTCATTAATATCTATTGTTATAGAACATAGTTCTTTAAAATTTAAACAAATTAGATGAATTACTAGAAGAATATACATGTAGGTACATAATATATACTAACTTGCCTTGATGTTTGATGCAGTAGTGTTACTAACATCAATTATACTATTGTTACGGGTGGATATGGAATAAGAATTATTTTTGGTCAACTTAAGGTATTATAAAAAAAATAAAAATAGTGAATTACTTTTTTATTTTAAAGTTATACTTTTGAACTACAAATAACTGCTCTAAACAGTAAAAATAAATTAATGATGTATAAAAGCGTCCAATATAAAATATCAAAATTATCCTAAAATCTGCTATATTGTGTTTATAAGTTTATAATCAGTAGCAGTTCATACTTTTAAAATATTGTAGTGCTTTCGCATGAATGTTTGTACACGTAGAATTAATAATAATAATACAGTGATTGGAATTTTCACAATATAAAAAATAGACAACGCACTTTTTGTTCGGTTCTGTACCGGAACCGATTATTAAAAATACAGTTTTAGCGACAAAAAACGCGTATTTCGAGTAAAATTTTTTGCATTTTCTATGTCGATTTTCATTTCAAATTGCTTTTTTAAGTCAACGATTTTTATTGAATTCGGTTCTTTTGAGTAGGTAGTATATTTGTACTTGAAATTGTTTTTTTAGTTGATTTTGGAATGCTTTTTTGATCATTTTGGTTGAACTGCGTTTATTTTTGTACATTGTTTCTATCAGAAATCAAGGGTGTGGGAAGAGAACTGGCGCCGGATGTGACTGATGTTATATACTTTGTGACGCACTTTTATCCCCGAAACCCAGTTTTAGCCGTGTATAAACATTATGTAGCTGCGGCCAAAAATATTTTACTTCAAAATTCAGAGTACACGTTTATGTGGTCTACAATAATTTAAGTAGCAGATAAAGAACACGCGCCCTTTGTAAAGATTCTTCCCATTTGTCAAGTGTTCAAAATATTATCGCGGAACAAATCTTATTTTTTCGGGAATATTTACGCTTTGGGGTGAATTATATAGTTGCTAAAGCCTTCAGGTAGATAGATACCTGAAGAGCCTGAAAAAAGGGTAGGAAATAACTTTTATGAAAACGAATTTAAATTAATAGCCTTTCAGAACGCAGAGTCAAGAAATATAAATATGATAAGGAAAGCTTTACCAGCACGATGATGATATATATGTATGTTCAACTTAATCACACTCCGATTAGTTGATATGTTCAAATATCACAGGTTGTTATGTATTCAATTAATCCAGGATAGGCCAATTAATCCAAGTAAAATCGATTTGTTCTTTGAGTTTTTCTTTTCCATTACACTTAAGTACCCGATAAGGCCAATTTTATTGAATATGCCACAATCTTGAGAATTGCATTTTGAGAGTTCAATCTATATATAATTGTATGTCTGTCAGTGCGTAACGTCCGTTACTTGTTGGAATTACGCTTGAATTACAGATAATTAGGGTGTGACAGGCAATCATCGCGCAACAAGCAACGGCTCAGGTAACACGCAAGGGTCACCACAACAAAATATACGGTCCTGAAATTTTTGTATAATTAATTTATTATAAGCTATAACCCGTCAAAAATGATGGTAATTTTACATGTCGCTTCCTAAAGAATAAGTATTTACTTATTTATAGCCGATATCCATGACATAGTAGGTAATAACGACTTTCATTAAAACTTTTGAACATTTTTTTTATATTTCCACTGCCGTCAGTTAATGATTCGCGTCTTTGCTACGTCCTTTATGTACTGTATTATTGACAGGTCGTACACATGCGGTGGTGACAACATTACTATGGTTGCCGCCTTCGGGTTTGCTGGCCCGGAGTTCAAGCCCCATCTTGGCCGTTTAATTTGTTTTTTTAGCCCTGAATTCGAACGAAACTATGGACGTTAACAAAATTACGGAAAGACAGATAGACAGACGGTCGGATAGACGGACAGACATCAAAATTGTTATGTTTGATTTTATGTTTAGATTTAAGCGAAAAAAGTCACTTTAAAAAAACTAACCCATAAAAAGCAAGTTTTTATTATACTCTCTTTCTTATTTACTAGTGGAAACAGGTTTGGCGCATAACCTACGCGTTGGGGTTGAGTCGGGCGATGCTACGAAAGGGAGTAATGAAAAATTTCGAAAAATTCAAAATTATACTATAATTATTAAATTTTTTTAAACAAAAATCTGTTAGATAATTTTTACCGTCGCCACGAGTGTGTCTACAAAGTTTCAGCTCGATTGGATCACGGGAAAAGGGTTAAAAATCGATCCAAAGTTTTTTCGACAGACAAGCAAGCAACCAAAGCAAGCAGACGCTATGAGTTAAAAGAAAGGGAGTAAAAACAAAAAGTTTTCTATCCATACATTTTTAGCTTCAAAATCCTGTAATTACTATGTCCTGTAATTTTTCACGGGTGTACGCCCAGTTTCTTATAATGACGAGAGAGTGTTGTTGTAAGAGATATTATATTAAAATCCTTAGCAATACCTCACAACAACAGGTGCATTACCACTCTGAGTGAGTTTTTTTCTCTTGGCGTAAAAGTCTAGAACTTAACAAAAAAATGTGACAACTGACCCGCAAAATGTTGAGACAATCAGTACACAGAAAGAAATGTTGATACAATCAGTATCAAGTAAAATAATCAAAATGGCATAAAATATAAGGTACACAAACATTGAAAGTAGTCTATATCTATAAATATATTATATATATATATATATATATGTATCTATATATATAATTAGACTTTATATAAGAATTTTACTAATATACTTACTAGTTAAAAAATATAACAAGCCCGTTAATTTAAACATCTAGTCCACTAAGATAAAAATAAATTTTAAGATTTGTATGTTTTACTCAAAACATTATAATTAATATTTTGGAATAAAGCTTCGATAACGACAATAAGCTTAAAGTTTCTGAGGTTCGAGGTGTGAAGCTGGTCACATTGGCGATCTCATATAGGTTAAATTATATTCATATTAAAGGAAACACATTCTTATTGTGAAGTTGCAATTTCAGAACAAAGTTCTGTGAATTATTAAACAATTCTTATTAATAAATTAGAAAAGACATACAGAAAAAAACAAATTAACGAAAAAATATTTAAATGCCACCGGGACTCGAACCACGGACCTCACATTCTATCTATATAACTATCAAATATTATAATATTTGATAGTTATATGGTTCCCTTTGAATTATTAATTCACTTATTTATATTATTGACGACTTATTAAGTCGCTGGGATAGTGAAATTGGTAACACGCTGTGCGCGAAAAACAGAGGTCCGTTGTTCGAATCCAGGTTCCAGCATTTAGTTTTTCAGTTTTATTATTTGATTTTTGTGTGTTTCTCTTTATTGCATTTATTTATTTCGTATTAAATATTACGGGACTCGTTTACTTAAATAAATGAAAAATATGTTTAATAATGTACACATATATATATCTTTTTTATTTATTATCTGTTAGCTAGTCTCATTACTAAATTAATGGTCGTATAATATTATTATGTTTTATATATATATTTTATCCAATATAAATTATATCAATAACTAAATATGCAATATACTTACGCAAGAAAATGAAAATGAAACGTTCCGACAAGCTGTACAAGGGTTGGCAAGATCTATAACTATAGAAAATATTTATAAATTTAATAAAAACAAAAAATAACACACTATTCTGAATCTTCGAGAGCAAGATTTAAAGAGTTAAGATTATTATTACGGTCGTTAGACATAAACGTCGAGATTCGCTTCTCGGTAATACATACGGTGCGTATTTTTGCGTATTCAAAATACGACAATCTTTTTTGATAAAATGTTTAAATTATCATAACCCCCTTATTGCATCATCCTGTATGTTGCAGAATGAATTGTTAAGAGTTAATTGATTAACAAAAAAAAATTCTTCGATTAAAAAAGTTATTCAAAAATAACATCAGACCGCAACGTAAAAAAACACGCGGTGTACGTGTTCAAATATATCGTACACTCGCATACACGGACAACTCAATTAGGTTTACTAAAAAACGCATTGTTTCCGCTTTGAAATATGCATTGATAGCGTGCATAGGGATAAATTATTGTTATAAATAACAGAATAACGAAATAACGTTTTAATGCAAGCTGTTGAAAGATGGTTATGCATTCAATATTAAATTAGAATAAATTTTTCAAAACGTCAAATTATTGGGAGAGAATGGGCAAGGTAGAATAAAGGAAATGATTGATATTTAAAGATAGTATAGTGTTAGACGAATAGTAGGTACTGGAAAATGTTAAATATTTTTTATACCAATGATCCTGTAGTTGGAAAACCAGTATAGTCCGGCGAAGAGATGGACTATCTCTGGAAGATTTAAGCATATACTTAAGCTCCTCGACATGACTGAATAGATTTCGTGCCATATTCCGGTTTGCAGACCTAGGTCGTTGGTACTGTTATTTGTTATGTTATTTATTTATTTATTTGTTCACGCCCATTATATTCTTTTACATGTAAGATTTTTGTAATATACAAATATTTGTATGAAAATAATATCAAGTATAAGCAGTACCTACATACAAGATATAGAAATATAATATCATATCACGTATTATACAAAAAAATAGAAAAATATTACATAACATTAATGAAGTATATAGAACAATATCAGACATGAACATTAAAATATGAGTATCGTAGTAATATAAAGTACAAAGCAGTAATGTGAATATAATAAAATAAAAATTGCACGTAGTCTAGTTGATTTATTTTACTGTTCAATGCATGATGATATGTTCACTGTTCCATCAATATAAGTATAATTGATTTTTTTGACCTTAACTTTTTTTATATAAAAAAGAAAGAGCGCTTTTTTTCGCAAAATACATAATTGAACCATCAAAGCTCGCTATTTTTCTAAATAAATAAAAAAAAACTTCGATCAATCACTATATAAATAATTAATCTAATATTTGTTTTGCTTAATTATTATTGATTTAGATAACTAGGAAGAAATCACCGCAAGGCATTATTTGTAAGAGAGAGATTAACAATCGAGCTGATAATTTACTCGGTCCAGAATCAATATCTTTGATTGAAATTTTCGTTAAAATTACTTAAATATAGTTTAAAAACTTGGTATTACGTGCTGTTTAAATAATATTATAAAACAGTTCAAAAATATTCTTGAAAATGTTAATTTTTTAATTATAAATATTATTCTCTCAAATCTTCAATAAAATACAATTTATTCCGGCGACAACCAAAATAGCGATATGTCGCGTTGTGATAATGCCTGTTACAATGCCTTCAGTTGTTACAATGCCTTATAACAACAGAAAAGACAATTGTAATGAAGGGAATACTCTTTTTAAATTCTGTTATCTCATGTAGATATTTATAGAACCATCAGGTCTTTTATATTTTTTTATAAAAATATGCGAAGAAATTAAGCTGTGAGAGACAGCACCATATGTCACCACTGCCTCTCCAAAATGCCTACAGGGAGAGTACCTACAAGTTGAGCACTCAACTAAATAATGTGTATGCCAAGTTCCACAGGATGAATATATGAATATCCAATTTCAAATTTTGCTTTATTCCAAACGATTCAAGTCACCAAAAATTTTTCTGTTGGTAATTTAATTATTAATTTCTATATTTCATCATATCTTCTAAAAATTAACCAAAGTTGTTTTATAACAATTAAACGTAATCGTGATAAAAAGGAAATGTTATTTTTTTCCATACTTAATACAATAGAAATATAATGTTCCTCGCCTCCTTAACCGGATCGCTTTACTATATATTATGACTTAACAGATCTCAAACGACGAATGTACAAAAAAGAGAATGTTCTCCAACGACATTCTCAGTTTTGTTAAGACATTTTTAATATAATAATTTGATGAATATGCAATACTGTGTACCTTTTACAAAAATAAAATTGTGTACATAATTTAATAATATAGATTGATAAAGTAAATTGAAGTATCACTTATACATAATTGATAAATATTTTAATAAGGTTTTAAAAATAAAATATGGCTGAAATAAATTCGTAATATTTGTCATTATTACTAATTTTCAATAAAGAATTGATTGATGTCATGTTTGATGTCGCCTCTCAACTAGCCCCAGGACTATTCTTGATTGTCAGATTTTTACCATAATTTATTTAGTATACGGCGTGTCTGTGTGTCTAGTGGAAAGACACCCGCAAAGTTATAAAGTGGTTGGGGGACTACCAAGTCGTTCATATTTTCGTAACACCAGCGGTTAATTTAGGTTCAAATTTGTAAGAATACAAATAAAAAAAACAAATTTTCTTCTCCAGCACATATTTTTATTTTGGAAACATAGCCAATACTGATCGTTAAATAATTGATAGTTTAAATAGACTTATTATTATTATCACTATCATATATAATTGTTGGATTACGATGGATAGGAGTTAAAATAGATGTTATAATAAATTCCCGTAGAAACACTAGTAGGGTTTAAGAAAATTTAATGTCATATAATATAATGCTAGTTGCTAGTCATAATTAATTATGCTAATGCTACAGTGACTTCACAAAGTGATTATAAAAGTTGCACTCTATATTACCTGTTAGATAAATGGCCAACGGATCGGGCCCGTTTAGATTAATCTCTAGAAAGAATTTGAAAACACGTCATTTAAGGGCGACATTTCAGGGTAAAGTAAATTACAATTCGTATAGTAAGGTCGCAGACAAAGCCTTATTGTGCGACTTATCATAATTCTGCCTATAAGTGGAAGGTTTGGGGATATATTTGGTTGTAATGGGTTTTTGACCTTTAACCGGAATCGCTATTTTGATCAACGTAACTGGAATTGTGGGTCATTTTGGACCCAGAAATTAAAAGCTATATATTTCATAAATTACTTCAGGTAACAAACTAAACAGGTCAGTATAGTAATAAAATAGGTCTAATTAAGAATATAAAACAACATTTATTAATAAAGTAATTAAATATAACATGTTTTTCAAATATAACACTTAGGAGCTATATTTGGTAGAAATTTTTGAATATCTCACTTTGACATCACATAAAACTATAAGAAAATACTTAAAATTAAAAAAAACACTATTTCACGGGGTTTTAAGTATCTTCCTCTTAACAAAAACACTAATTTTCTAAAAAATAGTTACGTAACTGGAATCGTGGGTCCAATTGGACCCAGCGAAAGCGCTTACCGCCACTTCCAGTAAACTTCAAGAGCCGAACGTCCGGCTCCCACCGCACCTCGCGACGTAATGAGATTACATGGAAGCGCAAGCGTCTAGCTTCATATATTTAAAAATTAAACAGATTTTTTGTCACCGTTGGGTCCAAATGGACCCACGATTCCGGTTAAGGGTTAATTATGTAAATTCCAAAAATACACAAAACACCCCCCTCTCCATACCGGAACTAGCTTGTTAAGGGCTCCATCATTAGGTGATGCTCTGGAGCTCAAGGTCCAGCCACCTTCGCATAGGAATCAGCTTGAGCGCACTGCCATTCAAAGTTACGGCCGGCGGATGCGACATCGACAACGCGGCGGACAGCATATGTAATCCTTGCCAGGATTCACCCCTTTTACAATTTAAATTAAAAATCTAGAATCTACACTGATTGACACTCTATTTATACAATATTAGAGGAGCACTGCAAACGTATCAAAGATTCTTTGCAATGGACCTGTGAACTTACTTCGATACACAACATGGCGAAAAAGAAGTAGCAGTGCAAACCAACGTATAAGTTTTATTTATTTATTTTGAATATTTGGTCTTCTATCATTCACACCGCACAATTTACGGAAATATTACAAGTTGAATTGATTTGATAGACCTGCATCACCGCTTGACTAAATAAGGGTTAAAAAGGCAATGTTAGGAAGGCAAACGGGTTAAAAATTGTTTAACTTAACCGCGCCTTAGAATATGCCGAAGTCAGCGAGTCGCTTAAGCCCCCGTAAAGCTTGCCAGGAGGGTTGCCGGATGTTTCTCTAATTGTAACAAAGCTATAGATTAATTATGGCCCATCGAAAGGAAAATGCGACTTGCCGCCAAGATTTACGTTGTGGTCTGTTACATCGTAAAGAGCTTAATTTAAATCCGAAGGAAACTTCATAAGAAGAAAACAAATCTTGATATTCAAATGCACTTCACTTTTAAATTTTATTAGTTTTATTACTTATTGTTTATGCAGATAACAATAACAACATTTACAAAATTAGTTCGGCCTGGGCTTTGTTTGTTTTCTGTATATATATTTTTTATTTTCCATTTTTTTTATCCATCCATACATCCATAGTTAATATTTTTAAAATATTAAAGTTAATGGAATATAAATCCTTATATTTAAAATTTGTATAATATAAAACAACAGGTATTAAGTCCGTCAGCAGCTTTTCATTTTCCCTATATTCTCTAAATCGTGTAACCGTAAGTAAGTCCATATACCTTTAAAAGCTTTGAGAAAATGCTTTGTATTGATTTATTTAAATTGGTGCTCCAATAACTACTGTGTAATTACGCAAAGTGAAATATTAAAAAACTTTTGTGTAAATATAATTTTAAGTCAAATGTACAATAATAAGTCAAAATAGCCCATCGCAAAAAAGCCACCATAAAATAACTCACACATTACGTATTATATAATGAAATAAGGATATATATTAGGTCCTTACATATGAAATTGGCGTTTTGCCGTACTGGCAAATTTGATCTCAAATATCTTCTCTTTGGTTAGGAATTCCAAATCCAAATTTATGCAGCTATTTACTCATGTATTTGTGTTTTGAAAATTATAATTCATTTGTTTTTTCCTCAATTGTTTTTTTCTTTGCGTCACTCAGTTTACAAAATGAAAAACTTGAAATATCGCGTTATTTACGAGTACGAGTTCCATCGTGGCACCAGTGCTGCAGAAACGGCTCGAAGGATTAATGATGTGTATGGCGACGGTGCCGCAAAAGAAAACACAGTGCGTTTTTGGTTACAACGTTTTCGTTCTGGAAATTTCGACCTGCATAACAAGCCCCGTGGACGGCCGGAGACCAAAGTTGATAATGAAGAATTGAAGGCTATTGTGGAAGCGGATCCATCGCAAACCACATCCGAGTTAGCTGCAGGCTGCGGTGTTAGTGATAAAACTGTTTTAATCCACTGGAAGCAAATTGGTAAGGTGAAAAAGCTTGAAAGGTGGGTACCTCACGAATTGAGTGAAGCAAATCAACAAACGCGCGTTGACTGCTGCGTTGCATTACTCAACCGGCACAATAATGAAGGGATTTTAAATCGAATCATTACCTGTGATGAAAAGTGGATCCTGTCCGATAATCGGAAGCGCTCATCGCAATGGCTGAACCCTGCCGAACCAGCCAAACCATGCCCCAAGCGAAAATTGACTCCAAAAAAGTTACTTGTGAGCGTTTGGTGGACTAGTGCTGGTGTCGTTCACTACAGCTTTCTTAAATCGGGCCAGACGATTACGGCAGATGTCTATTGTCAGCAACTGCAAACCATGATGGAAAAGCTAGCTGCTAAACAACCGAGGCTGGTTAATCGCTCTAAGCCACTGCTGCTTCATGATAACGCTAGACCACACACTGCACAACAGACGGCTACCAAATTAGAGGAGCTTCAATTGGAATGTCTAAGACATACACCGTACTCTCCGGACCTTGCCCCAACAGATTACCATTTTTTTAGAAATTTGGATAACTTCTTGCAAAGGAAAAAATTCAACTCCGATGGGGCAGTCCAAACCGCCTTCAAAGATTTTATTGATTCCCGTCCGAATGATTTTTTTAGTAAAGGGATCGATGAACTACCTATGAGATGGCAAAAGTGCATAGATAGCAATGGTACATACTTTGATTAAATAAATATATTATAATAAAAAAAAATCGGCTTTATGCTCCTCCCATACTAAACGCCAATTTCATATGTAAGGACCTAATATTAATAATATAGTAAATCCCAATGTTTGTATACAGTTTATAAACCTACAGTTAGCATAGCAGAGGTAGAAAAACAATCCATTATTATAATAATTTACTTGATTTAGGAATTTATGAAGTTAAGTTAGGCATCTTATTGTAATGTGAAAGTTTTTTTTGTGAAATTTAATTCTCAAAAAATAAGACAGGTCGCTATATAATCTGTTACATAATTTTTTTTAAATATATGTAAAAAATATAACTTTACAAGTAATATATTTGATGGCTTGAATTTAATTTGTGATGATTAGTAAAATCTTTTTTATAGTAGGCTCTATTTTATTTTAAGAGACACATATTACCATATTTCTGACGAAACCGGGTAAGAAAGTTGTTAAAAATAAATATTCCTTACGTAATACCTCCTACCAAAACCCAATCCAAGCAAACCGATCTGTATTCGACTCTTTATATTTTTTGGCTACATAAGATGGGTGAAACTCATCGATTCTATCTATTCCAGTAAAATATCAATTATTCTAATTCAGAGAAAATACCGGCAACATAATATCCAACACGCTTCTGCCATCCACCCAACTTTCATCCAATCACTCTGTAATACCAGATCGTAATAAATGTTCATACCTTTAATGCCGAAATTGAAGCTTAGATGTAATTGAAAGCACTTGCTCTCCCAGAATCTTCAAAAACAAAATTCTTCCATACAATATACTGTTTCCCATCGGACTACCGTCTTTAATCACCTCTTCCCGTAAGGACATTTCGGAACGCCCTGCTTGGCTGTGCTAGTTCATAGCCCTCGCATGGCTCTTTTATTAACTCAATAAAAGGTTTTTGCGAAATCATTGTCCCGATAATAAAAATGTAATAGGATATTTTGAAGAGGATTCCGAACAAATGTAATCGGGGCCTTCATTTTATTGCTTCCAGTTTCGATTATTTTCTTTTCAATGAATTTGCCAATTTTCAACATAAATTTGCAGCAGATTCTGTTTATAAAATTAGAAATATTATTTACCAATACATTTTAAGATGTTTGTTGGAATATTTGAAAAGAAAAAGTGACCGTTTTGTAAATAAAATTCAGACCATAAGTAATAAAAAAGTTTTTATTGGAATATGGAACTTTCAGTATTCTGTAAAGCACGGGAAATGCTTTTCCATTTGGGGTCATCGGCTTAGAAATTTATTATTCGCTTTCATTTTGGCAATGGGTGTTAGTGATATCGAGTAAGGACATATCCTTCTGCCTTTATGATTAGGTAGCTTCCTTGGAATCTATTTGACAGCTGCCAACCAGTAGTCCTCTTAAACGTTGGACCGGCTTTTCTCTGTTGTAGCGGCGGAGATGCGTTTCATGGGCTTTATCCATTATTGATAGAACCGCGATTGTTCATGGATGGTATTAATCCGAATTCAATATTCTCCGGATAGTGAAAATAATAGAGCATTTTATTTCTGGTGTTGTAAGCATTTATTAATGCAATTAATTTCATGGCGAAATGAGCGTGTCGCTGTTATGCACACCACATTACTTTCGCAAATAATATTCCCAAAGTTAAATTCAATCAGATGTGGATTCATTGTTAACATAATATAATAAACTGATTGAAATAATAATAATTCTATGTTACATTTATAATATGCACACATACAAACAGATAATAAATAATAATATACATTTTGTTATTTATTATATTTAGCCATGACACTAGCTTCTCAAATATGGGGTTCCAGGTTTAATTCCTGGTAAGGTCACAAAACATTTTCGTAAAGTTCTCAAGTCTGGGTTTTTTGTGGTGTGTTTTGCTACAATAATTGAATCTCGTGACCTGTTAATTCCACAGCATCGTTAAAAATAAAAAATACACAAAAAACATAAAATATCAAATCTGCTGATATTTGTGGAACCTGTGATATTTTATATACCTACGAAATTTTATTTTTGAACACAGGTAATTCATTTCTGAGAAGAGAGGCATAAAAATCAATAGCCTAAAGTGAAGATTGAGTTAACTTACTGGACGTAATGCGCACACTATTTCAGTGCATAGTATTTTAGTGGTAATCATTCGTATGGGAGATGTATTGCATCAGTTTTTTTGATAAATTATAAACACACGTGTTCTCACAAAGGTATGCACACTAGAGTGCATCAAAATATAAGAGTTTTTATACTTTATCGGGCAAACTTTTATATGTTTTCTATAGCCAACAAAATACACAAGTGTTTTTTTTATTTTTCATTTAAATTGATTTTAAGGATTTCAATCAATCAATTAATGTTTTGAAAATATGCGCACTTTAGGGAAATGACTGCAACGCTTCAGACATGTAACTGCATGCAACATTAATAAGTTATGGATCGGTTGAACACCCTTTCTCCCGACACGGGTATTATTTTAAACAAAAGGAAGCATTTCTTCTTCAAATATAGCAAATTTATTTTGTGGTGACATAATTGTAATTTATATAAATTAACTTTGTGAACACCACTTATTTATTGAAAAAATCGGGTGTTTATAAATTAATTTGTAATGATTGTGATTATTTTTATATAGGAAAAACGTGTAGAAATTTTGAAATAAGAGCTAAGGAATACTTAAGGTGTTTAAATAGTAATAATTATTCCGAATTTGCTAACCATCTTTTGGCTATGGATTCTTTTGACATTAATAAGTGTTTACAAATTTTAATACAAATTATACAGAATCACAATTTGATAAATTAGAAATTTGGGAAATAAGAAAGAGTGTAAAAAGTAAATTTAATGTTATAAATAATCAGGTCCTTTTTGCAAATAGTTATCTTTTAAATTTATTTTCATGTTAAGTAGGTACTTTATATTATCATTTTCCATATATAACATTATAATATTTTGATCTATACTTCGATTTTTAAATTTTATTTTTGTTATCCTGACGAAGAAGCCATTGGCTTCGAAACATGTAGAATTTTTTTCAATAAATAAGTGGTGTTTACAAAGTTAATTATCTAAGTGTCTTATTCTATCTTTTATGAGTTATTTGATATTATGTTTTATAATCTAATATTTAAAAAAATGTATATCTTGTTTTTGGAGTCAGCTGCAACGCACACAACGTTGATTCTTTAATAAAAAGAAGTCATTTCTGCATGTAAAAAAATTTCGGTGATTATTCTAGTTTAATTATATCTCGCAAATTATAGAAAGCACTACCTTCTTGGACTCAGTACGATGATGTTGAGATTGCCAATAATTTATAAGTCAAAGATTAAATCGGGTATTTATGTGACGATTCATAAAGTCACATTGGTCGCGGTGGCGCTCTGTGTGAGGACAGCCGCGGGCCGGGAACAGAGAGCGCTGAGATTTGGGTCCAAACCAACATCTGCTTAAGACATTCTCGACATTTTTTTAATAAAGATTTATATACATTCTGAAAATAAGTAAAATCACTTTGATATGCTATTTGGAATTCGCTCTTTGGGAAATAATAGCGTTGTATATTCAATGCAAATATATTTTGTAGGTAGGTACTCTCGATTCCTCCGTAATAAGATTGTTAATAAGGAATTTTTAACAACGCAGCAAAGGTTCACTTAAACACATATATATTTTTAAGAATTATATATAAAAATATATGGATATTTATTTATAATTTTTAAAACAGTGCATATTATTATATAATTTTAACTTCTTACTGAATTTTAAGTATTATTACTTCTCTTGTTTCATGTTCGTGCTCGTGTTGATTCGCATCATTTTTTAATTTAATTCTGTGGAGATTTTTCCAGTGACGATTTATATAATAGTCTTTTGTGACGATGACAACAAAAATATGTCATTATTGACCAAATGTTCAATACCAAATGACCAAATGACAAAAAAATAGCTTCCTCAACGTTTAAAGTCAGTTAAAATTTTATGTTTAGTTACAAGTAAATTCAAAAGTTTGCCTAATCAGTAAGTATAAAAAACTAAGAAACTTGCTCCATCAGTGTACAAGTAAACGAGAAAAAGTCAAAATTAGTACACTTTCCATCATCCAATCGAATTGAAATTTTGCACGTCGACTCGAAGTCGATGACAATGCATTTTTTCGTTATGCTTGGTTATTGGAGTTGTTTTCGTTTTACGCGAAAAAAAATCGTCGGCCCAGAGTTCGATTCCGAAAATTCCCCAGACGGAGATAGCTCGCTGACGTCTTTGGAAAATACATTCGTCGCGGGACGTCTCTCCTCAGAATTGAGTCAAATTTCACATTTTTTCATTTTAATCCGAATACCACTTTGCAACGCTAATAACTTTGCGAGTTTTCGTCCGATTCTGAAAATAAAAACTTTTTACGAAACCCTCTTAGGGATCTGATTTTTATTTTATTTTTCTGAGCCCTTCTCAAAAACGAAATTTTACTTTAATTTTTAGACTCTTTTTCATATGCAATTAGACATGTTGTTTAAGAAAAAAATCGAAAATATGAATGGTGCAAAATCTGTCCGTCTTTCTTTTGTATGTTGAAATTTTGCATTTGTCTCTTTCTTGCGACGTGATAAAAATAAAAACCCTTTTTTGAGCTTTTTTGCTGAGTGCAATGTTTCTGCGACTGTTTGCAAAGTTTGAATGAAATTAAAAAATCGATTATCACGTTCGAATAATAGTTAGTTAGAGGCCACTTTAATATCATTGAAAGATTTGGCAGATACTTCGTGGTGCAACATTATATATGTATATAGGCCAAACCACTAGAAACTTAAATACACGCATAAAAGAACATCGCCGCTGCTTAAAAAATAAAAATAACAATTTCTCCGAATTTGCCAATCATATAATTAACACCAATCATTCTTTCGATAGTCACAAATTAAAATTACTCCACTCGGTTCCTCATAGACGATGGATAATGAATAGTTTGGAAACCGTTGAAATCCTAAAAAATTTAAATTCTGGAAACACATTAATAAATAATATCACATTTCAGTCCAGTTCACCACTCCTAGAGCTGTTCGGCGAAAAAAATACCCTTCCCTGCCGCGCACCCCCCTGACCCCCCTGACCTACCCAATTAGATTGATAAATTTTGTATTTAAGTTAGTTATTATCTATACCTGATGATGAGAGGGACTGCTCCTCTCGAAACTATAGTTGTAAATTAATAACTCATATTGTGTGTGTATTACAAAGTATAATAAAACATATTTGAAAAGTTAGTTAGAGGCGCCATCTTTTACACATTTTCGAACAACACACACCGAAAACCGAAATTTTCCGTTTTTTTTTTTTTAGAGTTTTGCCGTTTTTTATACTTTTGTATACTGCTCTGCGACGCATTGGCCAATTTTACATATAAATATTGCAATCAATATGACAAAAGTACCATTATCAAGTGTGTTAAAAATAAACGTTTCGAAGGAATTAAAGTCGCTTTCATTCAGTTTTCACAATTTTAGCTGCTGCTCCGTGAGGGGTGGCTCTGTTATCCATCTAAAAATCAGTTTTTACTTTCCAATCTGTTGGCGTTTTTACTTTTTTTCCGCAAATTTAAAAGCAAAAACAGATTTATTTTATACCAAATCAGGAATTATTTTCAAACGATATTAATTTTTTCTCCAAGATGCTAAGAGCGGCGCTCGAAAGGGTAGGTTCCTGAATAATCACACTTGGGTGACGTCATTATGATAAAGCAGTATAGGTGAAAATTAGTCGTTCCTAGAAACATCCATCACAGAGAAGAAGTTTGAATGAGTTTGAACGACACCAAATGAAAAAAGGGTATTTTTTTTGCTTCTAAAATATTTATAATGAAAACTTTGTTTTTATGAGTTAAATTATTTTCAAATTAATTTGAGGCACAAACATGGATTACATTATTTTTGAAAAAAGTAACCCATAAAAACCAAGTTTTTATTACACCTCCTTTCTCATTTATTAGTTGAAACAGGTTTGGCCCTTGCCCCACGCGTTGGGCTTGAGTCGGGCGACGCTACAAAAGGGAGTAATAAAAAATTTCGAAAAACCAAAATTATACTATAATTATTAATTTTTTTAAACGAAAATTTGTAAGATCATTTTTATCATTGCCACGAGTCTGCCTGCAATTTTCAGCTTGATTGGAGCACGGGAAAAGGCTTAAAAATCGATCCAAAGTTTTTTCGACAGACAAGCAAGCAAGCAGACGCTACGAGTTTTAAAAGATAGGGAGTAACAAAAAGACGTTTTGATGGCCGCTTTAGCTTCGTTTTATCATTGCCACGAGTCTGCCTGCATTTTTCAGCTTGATTGGAGCACGGGAAAAGGCTTAAAAATCGATCCAAAGTTTTTTCGACAGACAAGCAAGCAAGCAGACGCTACGAGTTTTAAAAGAAAGGGAGTAACAAAAAGACGTTTTGATGGCCGCTTTAGCTTTGTTTACAAGAGTGAATTCATTGAACTCAATTTTCGATGACTTTATCAAATAAATTAGGCTTATATTGCGAAAGTAGCGTTTGATATTCAATTTTTAATCGTCAAGTGCTTGTGGTTTTTTGAATAAATTACTGATTTCAAATAACCCTACAAAATGTAATCCAAAAGACTTAAATCACAAGAGGCAATTTAAAAGATATATATCTTGATATTATTGATTCATCAAATTTTTCTTGCAATAAGTTGATAATGACATTAGCAGTATGACCTATGGCACCATTTTCGTGGAACCACATGACATTCAATTCGAATTTAATCAATTTTGGCCCTAAAAATTCCATTAATATCGATCGTTATCTTTCTATAAAAATTCTGTTAACGTCGCGTCGTTTAGCATTCTTGAAAATATTGTAAACTAATCTAATTGTAACTACATTTTAACTTAACTACAAAAACCAAACCAAACTGACCTTTTATGGATGCAAAGGCCTCAACAACACTGAAAAAGCCAGTTTTCATTATTGACAAGGTCATGTAACCAAAAATGTGCTTGATCCAAAAAGATGATTTATTTTAGAAAAATTATGATCAAAATTAAGTAGAACTCAATCATTAAATTCACAGTGGCCCAGTGACTTCAGTTCTTGGGTCAACGCCACCTGATAAGGGTGTAAACATATGTCTTTCTGAAAAATACGCCAAGTTTTCGTTGTTGAAAAACTTAACTGTTGCAAACGAAGGGGAATCGATAAATTTGTATCTTCTTTTTTTTTTATTTTACAGCAATATCATGTCCACTTGCACTTTGTTGTTTTATTGGTGGCTTATTATCGTGAATAGTAAAATTATTTCTAAATTTTACAAAGATTCGGTGAAAACCAGTAGGCCGACTATGCAAACCATACGTTTGACGAAGTACACCTTGAGCAATTACGAACGAACGCTTTTCATATCAAACTTTGTGCAAATGTGTGTTTAACCATTGTGGGTCATCAGATTATTAAAAAAATACAATTTAAAATAATATAAATCCTCTTTAAAAATCCTTTGAATTCCAAATATTCAACATTTTACTCAGTTGCACTCTAGATAAATAAATTAACCCCAAATCCACACTATCTCGAACATCAAAACCTAATTCTCTTGAATTTCTTTGAATTTATTGTTACTCTTTATGGGTAAAAAAGTACCCCTTATTCTTCCACTGAATTCCAGGCAACGTGTATGATTAAAAGATGATATTATAGAAATATTATAACAAATATGGATAGATCCTCCATTATTAATTCTTCAAAATATTTCGCAATGTCGAGAAAATATTATTTTTATCATAAATTTTAATATTATTTTGCTTTAGACGGGTTTCAAGAACAGCCATAAGTAAGTACATTTCGCTTATAATTTTACGAACAACTAAATGTGTAGGCAGTAGGTTCGTGATGTTAAAAGGTCGAGTAGTTTCAAAAGGTTGTTGAGTAGGTTTTCATACAAAACAATTATTTAAAAATCCCATAATCTTACGATCGTATTATAAGTAGTATGCGGATGTTAAATTGCGCATTTGTATGTAACGGATCATTTGTTGTTTCCAAAGTCAATTCATCCTTTTTATTAATGCTTTTAAAATGCTGATGTGGTAAAATGTGTATTTTATCGAACAAATTTCCGATGTGTGTGATGATATTTTGCTGGTTGAGTGTTTTCAAATTAAATAATTGCACATTCTGTTTAGCCATTGAGCTGAATTTAAAACTAATAGGTTAAAACAAATAAAATTTAAATGAATTCCAAAATTTGCGGTTGCGAAATGAATTTTCAAATAAGTGCTAATTTAATATAATTTATAATAAACTTTTTCCAACCACTAAAAGTTATCCATTAAAACCAACCGGTTTCGGAAAGTACTATTATTTTCATCAACGTGATTAAAAATTAATCCTAAAAATGAACAATATAATTTTTAATATTTACTTTTGTAAAAAATATAATTTTTGAAATATTCGAAAAAACAGTTTGAGTAACCTTTGTATATTTAAAAAATAATATGATATTATTTATTAAATATATTTTTAATGTAGGAAAGTGGCGTTGTAGATAGTATTTTCTTTAAGAATAAGACTGGTTGTTAAAAATTCAGTTAGTTATTTAAGATATTTTTGCTACTTTTGCACGGTTCACTTATTTTAAATTCTTACAAACTTTCAATTTAAGAACTAACTAACAGTTTAACTTGTACATAAAATGAAAATTTCGATTTAATTCCATTAAATGTTTCGAAAATTCTGAAAAATCACGATTATTATTATTATCTCAAAAGTCAATGAATTGTTTCTGAGGTAAGTTTGTAGATCTCTATAACCACATGTATGGAAATAAATCCTTGTATTTTATTTTAGTTGATATTAATTTTCTTGAGGCGTGTTTTGCTTTATGAACTAAACTTTATTTTGATAAAATAAATTTTAAGCTATTACTCTTCCAACACAATATTTATTTATTTAGGAATCTTAACAGTTTAATAAACATTATAATGTAAAAGCATAGTGTTCATTTCATAGACAATTAAAAAGATTCACAGATGTTAAGAACAAAGTTAGATAATATATTTTTAAGTTAATTATTTTAAATTAGTCAATGAAATAATGGTAAGCAACAATGTAAAGACGGAATAATGGTAAGTGATTGAATGTGAAAAAAAAATTGTATCAAGAATTGATTTAATTAATGGGAGAAAAAAAGATGAGGTGGATAGGTGTCAGGATAGAGGTGGAGGAAGAGAAGATTAGTATAGTGGTCAAAGTCGATTTAGTACATGTAATCTAAAGCATTATTTTAATTTCGGTAAGACCAATGTTGAAGAGGTCAATATCGATACAATTATTATTGAAAGCTTTGCATGCGCGATATAAAAATGTATTTTGTGTATGTATTGATTGCTAGTGATATATATTGTAAGATTGATAATGCCCTCTGAAGGCGAAACGCGTCTCGAGAAAATTAAAAATAAGCGGAATAAAAGACAAGTGATTTATTTCCATGCATCTCGAATGCTTTTGACTCTTCGAAAATTTCAATCTGTTTTCCCAATGCAAAAACAGTACAATTTATTTAGTGTTTAAAAGTGGCAAAATCATTATTTTAACTTTTTTTCAATAGAACATGGAATATGTGTCGCATCAATATTCTTAGTATTTTCAAATTAAGCAAAACCACTACACCATGAAGCAATTTTTGATTTTTGAATTCATGAAAAGATTTCAGAAATCATAATTTTTGTAATATACTGGTCTCTTGTTTCCTGGTAGTTTTATTAAGTTATTTAATTAGAAATTTGATAAAAAACAACATGGAACAATGAAGTGCATTCAATATTAAAAATATACTGAAATAAACCAATTAGTTGATTTTGTTTGACAAATCGACTAGTTAAATCACATTATTTTTCAGTCTGGTTCAAATTAAATAAATATTATTTATTAATAGTTGACTAAATAGCAATATTATAATTAAAATTGTCAAGTGTCGTGGCTAGGAAGGGATGAAAAAAACACTAGAAATTTATTAGTGATTTATTAATTTAATGGTTAATTAACTATTCAATGTACAAAGTCACTTAAAACGTATTGAACTTAACGTTGTTCTTTAAATTAAAACATTTTCGCAGAATATCACTAAATGAACACTTTATTATCTCTAGGTAACACGTATTTAACATTCACTAAAACATTTCATCCAGTTTTCGCTCTTATTAATCGCTTTGGTTTATTTCGCCAACTAGGTACTTCACTCGATCATTCGCTTTATTTATCGCTTTGCAATAGCTGGCCACACTGGGCGTCATCTCGCGGCTTGCGCGTACTTCGCACTGAATTCACATGTCAAACACGACAACTCTTGCGTCACGGCCGGTGCCGTAAATATATATACCCGAAAATGCTGATATTTTCGTACTTTCTAGAAGGCTCTTGTTACTTATCGGTTGAACCAGGAGTTTCTAGACATTTATAGATGTTTTCCAAAGATTACCATAGATTGTTATAGGCCGTTCTCCATGTTTCGATAGTGTTGTGAGTTTGAGACAAGTGACATATTACCAGGAGTTCGGATAGTGCTTAAACTCGTCTAATAGTTGACTCAATAGTAATATTATAATTAATATAATAATAATACAAAGATTTTTGTTGTTGGCTTCAATAAATGTTTGTAAGGTTAGAGGAATATTACCAAAGGGCACTATGAGTACGTCCTTGTTTGCTTTAAATTTTCATAAAATTTAATAAGAATCTAAACAAGTAAACTAGTAAACTAAATATTATAATTTAAAATTATAACTGAATCACAGATATAACTATAATTGCACTAAAACCATTGAATGTACACATGTGACATTCTTTGAAACAGTCCAGAGAACGTCACGTGTAGAGAATCCACTATTCAATATAAGTATATT
Organism: Agrypnia vestita; assembly: GCA_016648135.1. NCBI lineage: Eukaryota > Metazoa > Arthropoda > Insecta > Trichoptera > Phryganeidae > Agrypnia > Agrypnia vestita. Next base: position 7,046 of record JADDOH010009178.1, on the reverse strand, counting down.
AATAAAAATAATCTGAATTTTGTTATTTAAAATAATATGGTGTAAAATGATAAAATCTTCAGAAATAGCGTACTGCACCAGATATCCCGAGGGGGATCAAAACAAGGTGGCCGTGTTGTGCGGGATATATAGCTAGAGCAGATGAGTCCTGTAACCCACACAAAGCCCTCATGCGCAAGCTGACAGGATCGAGACGCAGATGGACGGATAATGTCAAGACAAGACAGACCTGTAAGCTGTAAGTAACCTAGAAGACTGGACCACAAAAGGATGGTTGGCGCTCTATGACGACCGTCGTTATGGATCTGAGAGTTCCGCAAGGCCGCTAAAAATACTATAATATTCTTGTTTATCAGGGTTTCCTTATGATTTGGGACTGAATGCAAACTATGTTTTACTATGTCTCTATACATCACTAGTACGAAGTATATTGGAATATTCGTCAGTTATTTGGTCACCTTATTACACAACACATATTACGAGAATCGAGAGAGTGCAGAAAAAGTTTCTACGTATTTTGTCATACAAAGCTGGTCAACACAATAACCTTCACAGCTACGAAGATCGACTTGCCTTTTTCAAGATGCACAAACTTGAGTCCCGACGAAAAATATCCGATCTCATTGTGCTACACAAGATTCTCAGCGGAGCTATTGATTCTCTCTGTCTATCTGATTATCTTATTGGCAATCTCAACATCATCGTACTGAGTCCAAGGAGGTAGGGCTTTCTATAATTTGCGAGATAAAATTAAACTAGTATAATCACCGAAATTTTTTTACTTGCAGAAATGACTCCTTTTTATTTAAGAATCAACGTTGTGTGCGTTGCAGCTTACTCCAAAAACAAGATATACATTTTTTTAAATATTAGATTATAAAACATAATATCAAATAACTCATAAAAGATAGAATAAGACACTTAGATAATTAACTTTGTAAACACCACTTATTTATTGAAAAAAATTCTACATGTTTCGAAGCCAATGGCTTCTTCGTCAGGATAACAAAAATAAAATTTAAAAATCGAAGTATAGATCAAAATATTATAAAGTTATATATGGAAAATGATAATATAAAGTACCTACTTAACATGAAAATAAATTTAAAAGATAACTATTTGCAAAAAGGACCTGATTATTTATAACATTAAATTTACTTTTTACACTCTTTCTTATTTCCCAAATTTCTAATTTATCAAATTGTGATTCTGTATAATTTGTATTAAAATTTGTAAACACTTATTAATGTCAAAAGAATCCATAGCCAAAAGATGGTTAGCAAATTCGGAATAATTATTACTATTTAAACACCTTAAGTATTCCTTAGCTCTTATTTCAAAATTTCTACACGTTTTTCCTATATAAAAATAATCACAATCATTACAAATTAATTTATAAACACCCGATTTTTTCAATAAATAAGTGGTGTTCACAAAGTTAATTTATATAAATTACAATTATGTCACCACAAAATAAATTTGCTATATTTGAAGAAGAAATGCTTCCTTTTGTTTAAAATAATACCCGTGTCGGGAGAAAGGGTGTTCAACCGATCCATAACTTATTAATGTTGCATGCAGTTACATGTCTGAAGCGTTGCAGTCATTTCCCTAAAGTGCGCATATTTTCAAAACATTAATTGATTGATTGAAATCCTTAAAATCAATTTAAATGAAAAATAAAAAAAACACTTGTGTATTTTGTTGGCTATAGAAAGCATATAAAAGTTTGCCCGATAAAATATAAAAACTTTTATATTTTGATGCACTCTAGTGTGCATACCTTTGTGAGAACACGTGTGTTTATAATTTATCAAAAAAACTGATGCAATACATCTCCCATACGAATGATTACCACTAAAATACTATGCACTGAAATAGTGTGCGCATTACGTCCAGTAAGTTAACTCAATCTTCACTTTAGGCTATTGATTTTTATGCCTCTCTTCTCAGAAATGAATTACCTGTGTTCAAAAATAAAATTTCGTAGGTATATAAAATATCACAGGTTCCACAAATATCAGCAGATTTGATATTTTATGTTTTTTGTGTATTTTTTATTTTTAACGATGCTGTGGAATTAACAGGTCACGAGATTCAATTATTGTAGCAAAACACACCACAAAAAACCCAGACTTGAGAACTTTACGAAAATGTTTTGTGACCTTACCAGGAATTGAACCTGGAACCCCATATTTGAGAAGCTAGTGTCATGGCTAAATATAATAAATAACAAAATGTATATTATTATTTATTTTCTGTTTTTATGTGTGCATATTATAAATGTAACATAGAATTATTATTATTTCAATCAGTTTATTATATTATGTTAACAATGAATCCACATCTGATTGAATTTAACTTTGGGAATATTATTTGCGAGAGTAATGTGGTGTGCATAACAGCGACACGCTCATTTCGCCATGAAATTAATTGCATTAATAAATGCTTACAACACCAGAAATAAAATGCTCTATTATTTTAACTATCCGGAGAATATTGAATTCGGATTAATACCATCCATGAACAATCGCGGTTCTATCAATAATGGATAAAGCCCATGAAACGCAACTCCGCTACAACAGAGAAAAGCCGGTCCAACGTTTAAGAGGACTACTAGTTGGCAGCTGTCAAATAGATTCCAAGGAAGCTACCTAATCATAAAGGCAGAAGGATATGTCCTTACTCGATATCACTAACACCCATTGCCAAAATGAAAGCGAATAATAAATTTCTAAGCCGATGACCCCAAATGGAAAAGCATTTCCCGTGCTTTACAGAATACTGAAAGTTCCATATTCCAATAAAAACTTTTTTATTACTTATGGTCTGAATTTTATTTACAAAACGATCACTTTTTCTTTTCAAATATTCCAACAAACATCTTAAAATGTATTGGTAAATAATATTTCTAATTTTATAAACAGAATCTGCTGCAAATTTATGTTGAAAATTGGCAAATTCATTGAAAAGAAAATAATCGAAACTGGAAGCAATAAAATGAAGGCCCCGATTACATTTGTTCGGAATCCTCTTCAAAATATCCTATTACATTTTTATTATCGGGACAATGATTTCGCAAAAACCTTTTATTGAGTTAATAAAAGAGCCATGCGAGGGCTATGAACTAGCACAGCCAAGCAGGGCGTTCCGAAATGTCCTTACGGGAAGAGGTGATTAAAGACGGTAGTCCGATGGGAAACAGTATATTGTATGGAAGAATTTTGTTTTTGAAGATTCTGGGAGAGCAAGTGCTTTCAATTACATCTAAGCTTCAATTTCGGCATTAAAGGTATGAACATTTATTACGATCTGGTATTACAGAGTGATTGGATGAAAGTTGGGTGGATGGCAGAAGCGTGTTGGATATTATGTTGCCGGTATTTTCTCTGAATTAGAATAATTGATATTTTACTGGAATAGATAGAATCGATGAGTTTCACCCATCTTATGTAGCCAAAAAATATAAAGAGTCGAATACAGATCGGTTTGCTTGGATTGGGTTTTGGAAGGAGGTATTACGTAAGGAATATTTCTTTTTTAACAACTTTATTACCCGGTTTTGTCAGAAATATGGTAATATGTGTCGCTTAAATTAAAATACGGCCTACTATAAAAAAGACTTCACTTATCATCACAAATTAAATTCAAGCCATCAAATATATTACTTGTAAAGTTATATTTTTTAAATATCTTTTTTAAAAAATATATAACAGATTATATACCGACCTGTCTTATTTTTTGAGAATTAAATTTCACAAAAAAAACGTAAGCATTGCAATAAGATGCCTAACTTAACTTCATAAATTCCTAAATCAAGTAAATTATTATAATAATAGATAGTTTTTCTACTTCGGCTATGCTAACTGTAGGTATATTAACTGTATACACACATTGGGATTTACTATATTATTAATATATATATATATCCTTATTACATTATATAATACGTAATATGTGGGTTATTTTATGGTGGCTTTTTTGCGATGGGCTATTTTGACTTATTATTGTACAATTGACTTAAAATTATATTTACAGAAAAGTTTTTTAATATTTTACTTTGTGTAATGACACAGTAGTTATTGGAGCATCAATTTAAATAAATTAATACAAAGCATCTTTTCAAAGCTTTTAAAGCTAAATAACACGGTATATGGACTTACTTCCTGTTACACGATTTAGAGAATATAGGGAAAATGAAAAGCTGCTGACGGACTTAATACCTGTTGTTTTATATTATACAAATTTTAAATATAAGGATTTATATTCCATTAACTTTAATATTTTAAAAATATTAACTGTGGATGTATGGATGGATAAAAAAAATGGTAAATAAAAAATATATATACAGAAAACAAACAAAGCCCAGGCCGAACTAATTTTGTAAATGTTGTTATTGTTATCTGCATAAACAATAAGTAATAATACTAATAAAATTTAAAAGTGACGTGCATTTGAATATCAAGATTTGTTTTCTTCTTATGAAGTTTCCTTCAGATTTAAATTAAGCTCTTTACGATGTAACAGACCACAACGTAAATCTTGGCGGCAAGTCGCATTTTCCTTTCGATGGGCCATAATTAATCTATAGCTTTGTTACAATTAGAGAAACATCCGGCAACCCTCCTGGCAAGCTTTACGGGGGCTTAAGCGACTCGCTGACTTCGGCATATTCTAAGGCTCGGTTAAGTTAAACAATTTTTAACCCGTTTGCCTTCCTAACATTGCCTTTTTAACCCTTATTTAGTCAAGCGTTGATGCAGGTCTATCAAATCAATTCAACTTGTAATATTTCCGTAAATTGTGCGGTGTGAATGATAGAAGACCAAATATTCAAAATAAATAAATAAAACTGTTACGTTGGTTTGCACTGCTACTTCTTTTTGTGAATCGAAATAAGTTCACAGGTCCATTGCAAAGAATCTTTGATACGTTTGCAGTGCTCCTCTAATATTGTATAAATAGAGTGTCAATCAGTGTAGATTCTAGATTTTAAATTTAAATTGTAAAAGGGGGGAATCCTGGCAAGGATTACATATGCTGTCCGCCGCGTTGTCGATGTCGCATCCGCCGGCCGTAACTTTGAATGGCAGTGCGCTCAAGCTGATTCCTATGCGAAGGTGGCTGGACCTTGAGCTCCAGAGCATCACCTAATGATGGAGCCCTTAACAAGCTAGTTCCGGTATGGAGAGGGGGGTGTTTTGTGTATTTTTGGAATTTACATAATTAACCCTTAACCGGAATCGTGGGTCCATTTGGACCCAACGGTGACAAAAAATCTGTTTAATTTTTAAATATATGAAGCTAGACGCTTGCGCTTCCATGTAATCTCATTACGTCGCGAGGTGCGGTGGGAGCCGGACGTTCGGCTCTTGAAGTTTACTGGAAGTGGCGGTAAGCGCTTTCGCTGGGTCCAATTGGACCCACGATTCCAGTTACGTAACTATTTTTTAGAAAATTAGTGTTTTTGTTAAGAGGAAGATACTTAAAACCCCGTGAAATAGTGTTTTTTTTAATTTTAAGTATTTTCTTATAGTTTTATGTGATGTCAAAGTGAGATATTCAAAAATTTCTACCAAATATAGCTCCTAAGTGTTATATTTGAAAAACATGTTATATTTAATTACTTTATTAATAAATGTTGTTTTATATTCTTAATTAGACCTATTTTATTACTATACTGACCTGTTTAGTTTGTTACCTGAAGTAATTTATGAAATATATAGCTTTTAATTTCTGGGTCCAAAATGACCCACAATTCCAGTTACGTTGATCAAAATAGCGATTCCGGTTAAAGGTCAAAAACCCATTACAACCAAATATATCCCCAAACCTTCCACTTATAGGCAGAATTATGATAAGTCGCACAATAAGGCTTTGTCTGCGACCTTACTATACGAATTGTAATTTACTTTACCCTGAAATGTCGCCCTTAAATGACGTGTTTTCAAATTCTTTCTAGAGATTAATCTAAACGGGCCCGATCCGTTGGCCATTTATCTAACAGGTAATATAGAGTGCAACTTTTATAATCACTTTGTGAAGTCACTGTAGCATTAGCATAATTAATTATGACTAGCAACTAGCATTATATTATATGACATTAAATTTTCTTAAACCCTACTAGTGTTTCTACGGGAATTTATTATAACATCTATTTTAACTCCTATCCATCGTAATCCAACAATTATATATGATAGTGATAATAATAATAAGTCTATTTAAACTATCAATTATTTAACGATCAGTATTGGCTATGTTTCCAAAATAAAAATATGTGCTGGAGAAGAAAATTTGTTTTTTTTATTTGTATTCTTACAAATTTGAACCTAAATTAACCGCTGGTGTTACGAAAATATGAACGACTTGGTAGTCCCCCAACCACTTTATAACTTTGCGGGTGTCTTTCCACTAGACACACAGACACGCCGTATACTAAATAAATTATGGTAAAAATCTGACAATCAAGAATAGTCCTGGGGCTAGTTGAGAGGCGACATCAAACATGACATCAATCAATTCTTTATTAAAAATTAGTAATAATGACAAATATTACGAATTTATTTCAGCCATATTTTATTTTTAAAACCTTATTAAAATATTTATCAATTATGCATAAGTGATACTTCAATTTACTTTATCAATCTATCTTATTAAATTATATACACAATTTTATTTTTGTAAAAGGTACACAGTATTGCATATTCATCGAATTATTATATTAAAAATGTCTTAACAAAACTGAGAATGTCGTTGGAGAACATTCTCTTTTTTGTACATTCGTCGTTTGAGATCTGTTAAGTCATAATATATAGTAAAGCGATCCGGTTAAGGAGGCGAGGAACATTATATTTCTATTGTATTAAGTATGGAAAAAAATAACATTTCATTTTTATCACGATTACGTTTAATTGTTATAAAACAACTTTGGTTAATTTTTAGAAGATATGATGAAATATAGAAATTAATAATTAAATTACCAACAGAAAAATTTTTGGTGACTTGAATCGTTTGGAATAAAGCAAAATTTGAAATTGGATATTCAT